>PVJH01030584.1:0-24653 GCA_004026705.1 Nesogale talazaci
AGGCAAAGATCAGATGTGATCCTTCCTGTGACACCTACCGTCACCCCTCCAGTGACAGGCTCTGTATCTCTAGTGGGTGCAGTAATTCTTTGCAACGACCACACCGACACACATAATATTCACTATTATGGGGTTACAGGTTACAGTTCAGTATTGTAACACACAGGATACAGTGCTTTGATAAGGAACAACCTTATCTTTCTAGCGTTTGATCTCTTGACCTGGTCCCTGTCCTGCTTAGTCAACTGTTAGCGAGCTCTTTCAGTTCTACCAGTGACTGCACAAAGACAGTTCAGCAAGCCTCAGACTCATCCTTCAACCTCTGAGGGGCAGGAAACTCACCACCTGGTCTTGTGGTCTTGCTGCCATGGCAGCCAATATTTCTCTGATGCTGTTTACTCCAGTGTCACAGTCCTCTCTCTCCTAACTTCAGGAGGTTCAGCTCATGGATCTGGTGCGATTCAAAGGATTCCCTCCACTTCTTCTCTACTATTTTGTTGCTGGTGATATCCCCTTTCCACCTCTGAGATGGCTCATTTTATGCATAGGGGAAAAATAGAACTAACCAATCCCTCATTATAGTTGTATACGTCTAATTTGCATGGTTTTATAACATCCCCACCACCACCTGCAAGAATGGCATTCTTGAATCTTATTTAAAGGACCTATGCATTCCCCTTTGTGGAGACACATGTACCTCACATCTGTACAGTCCTCCCTTGACAGGAATTGTAATTACAATGACTCAGAGGGCCAAGGGATTCACTGAACTGTCATGATGGTCACCCCTCTGCTTTTGCCACACTCTATGAAACCTGGAACCTGCTGTTGTGAATCAGGTGCTTTCACCTGGAAGTGCAAACCAAGAGAAGCCTTCCTGCACTGGTACAGAGGCCGTGGAGTAACTTTCAGGCACAATCTCAATTCCATCTGCATTGGCAGAATTATAGTTACCTGAAATTTAACTGAAGGAGTAAACAAAGCAAAACTGATACCCGATCACCCATGGCTCCACAGTCAAATGTGGAAATTTTATCAGATCATCATTAAGTGAAACCATTGAACTCTGTTTTATCTGCTTAATCTATTAAGACATAGCCTAATTATAGCTTATTAAAGCCAATGCCTTTGATCATTGACTATTAGCCACCTTAATTATAGACTTATAAGTCTTTAAATGGGCCCTTGCTTCCTTTATACCTCATATGACAAATTTTCACTCTTTAATAGAACCAGCCAACCATCACTTTTATTGTGTGTATGTCTTCAGTGAACAAATCTAAATCTTAGAAACTCTTCGAACCATATCATGAATTAAAAGCAAGGCCTGCAGTGCCGACTTTTGACTGAAACACACAGTCACAGGAGAAAAGGCAAGCATCGCCGTGAGGGTGAAAGTGTGCGACTGGAGAGTCATCTGCTCACACACGGAGACGGGAATCTGTGCGAACACTCAGGTTGCTGTGGGCCCGAAGCAAGATGGCCTGAATTGTAGGACATCTTGAACGGTTGGGTTATTTCTCAGAGGCATCCAAATCAAGCTGTCTCTGCTATTGCAATTCAGAGCAAAGTGAAGCTTCAGACACATGAAAAGAAGATCCCAGATTTCAAGGCAGTTTCATCTGTGTTTCTAAATTAATGAGAAGATATAACCTTTCCATGAGATTGTGCACCACTGTAGGCCAACCACTTCCTGGTAATTTCGAGCATCTTTGTACTTGTTAGCTCTGCAATGGATGTAACGGACATAGACAAGGTTTTGGTGGGTTTTTTTTGGATACTCTGTTTGCCTGACTTTTAGCTCTTTCAGAGAGGAAAATGCTCTTTTACAACTACTCTACATGCGAGTGTTTGCTTCGCTGGAGTCTGTGGTTGCAATGCCTATAGGGTGAACTGAAAGCCTCCAATGTTGTTCATTGGAATTGGTGCTAAAGGTATAGGTAGGGAGAGGTAGATAAGCACCATGGGGCCAAGTGGTGGCGTGGTGTTCCTCTCAAAGTAGTCATTATTAATCTTTGATGCTATGATTTCTTATAAGAGCAAAACATTCAAAATTATATTGCCTAGACCCATATAATGGCGGCTTCACTTGCAAACTTCAACTGCTCAAGTTCAAAAACTTCAAGATATTGCCATCAAGCACCTGTGCAAGACTTTCCTAAGAAGGAAGTGGGGAGAGTGAATACATCCTCATATTCACAAGTTCACATCATTCAAGACAATGGAAACCGATGATGGTTACAGAAATCTGCAAGTGGATATCTTCTGCTTGGGAGCAATCTGATCCTAGAAACCAACTGAAGTGGCTTCAGAAGGGCAGAGGCTGAGGGCCAGCAGGATAGCCAGTGCTGGGGACAACGATAATAACATCAGAAGCACGGAAGGTCGCCTCTCGGTAGCTCTGAGATATTTCATGATGATAGTGATGAGAGAGCAGATTTCGTGTGGTTCTGGGCATCAGATAATGATGATATGGTAATGAATGTAAATAATTAAAATGTCTTATTTTAAAAAGAAAACACAATTTCTTTTGGTGACTTATTTGTGGATTTGATTATTCTTTTTGGGGGCATCCCTGCTCTCCGGTGGTGGGAGTTGGAGGCCCAGCCCCACTGCTGGAATTGAACCTCCGCCCCAGTGGGCCGCAGTCCCACGCACAACCACTACGCCACCGGGGCTCAGCCCTGTGGATTTGATTATTACAAAATATGTTTTACTTGAAAATTTTTGAAACAATGAACATGTAGTTTCACACCCAGGATCATTTCTCACTAATTCCTAACTCTTCAAGCATTTATACTTTTTGGTTTCAATGTAGGGTCTCATTTCCAACATAAGTCTGTTCAGTTCATCATTGATTGCACTTGGTTTCGGAAAATACGTATGTTAAATGAAGTTCTTGTTTGTTTGTTTGTTCAGATCAGTTTTTATCACAACAATAAACCCATCAGAAAGAGAAGAATAAAGTAAACTGTAATTGAAGTTAGCAGCTTGTAAAAAATGTTGGGCTACGGTGTTGATTTTGGTCTGTTTTTTTTCTTTTTTAATAAATCAGCATGCTCTAGCTGTGTAGTTAAGTAAGATTTTGATGTGTGTTATGAAGTAAACCTTGGAAAACAGTTTATTTCTTAGTTTTTTTTTTCTCGCTGTTGTTAGAAATTAAGTCATCCTAGACACAAGAAATAATTAGTCCAATGGATTGTGAATGCCCTAAGTGCGCTGGCTTCTTTAACTGACTGGCTAAGCTTAATTGGCTGGGTGTAGTAGGGTGACTCACCGGGCTGCTAGCTGCAAAGTCTGGAGTGGAAAACCACCATTCACTCTGTGGGAGGAAGATGAGGCTGTCCACTCCTGTAAAAACGTCTCAGCAGAAGCCTTGGTGTCTTAGTGGTTATGCATTGGACTGTGATCCACAAGATCACTTCAAATCAGACAGCTTCTCCGCTGGAGAAATATTTGGTTTTTTAAAGACATACAGTCTTGGAAACTCGAATCTAATAGTTCCATCCTGACTTGATGACAGAAGGGAAAAAAGTTCATCTTGGAAATAATAAAGGAAGTTCTCTGTTGACCTATAGGGAGGGTCACTATGAGTTGGAACTGAATTGATGGCAGAAAGTTTGGTGTTTTGACTATAAATTGTCTTTTGGAAAACTCAGACAATAGTTCTCCTTCTATACCCTCCTGTACTCAAAAAGAGCATTTTAAAAAGACATTGTGAATGCACTCTTTCTTTCCAGAGGCTACAGGGCTAGTGAGAGTGAATAGATTGAGTGTATTTGTGGTCTTTCCTTTCCTAGGAGCCCTGGTGATATAGTGGGCTATTCTTTGGGCTGCAAACCTCAAGGCCAGAAGTTTCACCAGCTGCTCTGTATGAAAAAGATGTGGCTTGTGACTCAAGTAAAGAGTTACAGTCTCAGAGACACACAGAATCACTTCTCTTAGTCCTATTTGCTCACTGTGAGTCAACACTGAGTCTGTTATCAGTGAGTATGGTTTTTCTTGGTCTTGCTGTTTTAATGGGATGGTAAATAATGACCTAGAATCACCTCTGGTGGCATAGTAGTTAAGGGTCTGGCTAACTGAAAGGTCAGCGGTTTGAGTCCAATAGCTCTCCTAGAATAAGATGCGCAAGTCTGATGGCATGCAGGTGAACTGCTTTGGAAACCCAATGGGACAGTCTTACTCTCTCCAGAGAGCACTATGAGTAAGTATTGACTGGACAATGAGTCAGGCTGGGTTTTTCTGCATTCAAAATTCATTTTAATGATAGAATTGGAGTTTTGATGAAACTCATTTTTTTTTTCAAATTGAAGTAGTACAAGATGTTTATTTCCAGTTTTTGAGGCTGTTTGAATATACTTGGTCTGTAGATGTCTGAATTTTACTGCCAAATTAAAGATAGACTCTGTGTCTCTATATTCTCCTGAGACCCTATCTTTGTCACAGGCACTGTTATCTGTGTTACCGAGCGTGTTTTAATACTGTTTCAACATAATAGCACCAAGGCTATTGTTATAATGTTCATCATACAAGTCTTTTACATCATGTACTGTTGTACCATTTTAAACCTCACCAGTGAAATGAATTGAACATGTTGCCATATGTTAACTTAAATTTAAGGGGAAATCTAGAATTCAACCATACTACAATTACTGATGCCAATATTACAGGATTCGTTTCATGTTAAATTAATGAACAAAACAAAACAAGAAACGTGATCCTCTAGGTCATTAGACATTGAGCTACTAGACTTAGGGTCAGCGGTTCAAACCCACCAACTCCTCCAGAGGAGGCAGATAAGGTTATCTGCTCCCATTAATGGGTATAGAATGGACTTAATGTCAGTGGGCTACATGAATAGTACTAAACTAAATGGATTCTTTGACCGCATTTCTCTGGAAGTGGAGACATCCTGGCTCTAGGCCTTTGTAGGTGCTATTCAGGGGCTGGCTTGGCAGCCCAGGGCACTAGCTTGCTTTCCTGAAAGCAGTTCCTACAGGAGTGTTTGTTTACCGTGCCCAGTGCTGCCAAGTGGACAGTTTCCAAGCCAGCACAGTCACATAATCTAATGTTGGTAGATCGTGAAAGCTGCCCTTTGCCTATTAACGTCAGCGTGAGGTTATTGACTTTCTGCGTTTCCAAATGCGGACTCATTATGTTAATCTCAAGGAGGGCTTCCTTTTAAATATAGAAATTGCTATTTACTTCGCGGGCTATTTTTAACTGTATATATAAATATAACCCCAATCCTATAATCTGTGATATTTTTCAGTTATCAGTCCAATGCATAGCCCCTGGCCCCACTGCCCCCAATAGAATGTGATATTTCAGATTTACTAGTATGCTTCCTGGAGGTTTTGAGATTTCATTTTTGAGGTGGTAAAAATATATATAGAAAATGACATGATTTTTCTGTTAGTCTCTATCAGGAAAATATTTCCACGCCCACGATGAATGATGGCAAAAATTGGGTTTCACTGAAGTAGCAGGAAAATCACAGTGGGCAATAATGAGTGTGAGAACATTACCTTGAGACATAAACAATGTAGGTGTAAGTGGCAGGAGAGGCAAGGTGATAATGGAGGGAAAAGGCTGGGGGAGGACGAGCCAAAGCCATCCTGCATCCCTAGGGCATGGCGCTCACAGGAGGCGAACGTGTTAGTACCTTTTTGGAGTTGTTACCAAGAGAGATGAATCATTACAGAATGAGACAACCTGAGAGCATGCCCTGAAAAATGAAATCTGATAAGGTTGCAAATAATGTTAAAAGTACATTTGTAAACTTTGCTTCACAAAGTCGTATTTCTTTCTTATATTATGATAGGTAGTCAGGATGACCTCAATTCACTTCTGCCAGTCTTCTTGTTCCCCTTAGACAGACTAGATCTTAACGGCTTTACCATAATTTCCAACACTGTATTGTGGAAGGGCAAACAGTTCCCTGAGCCTGCGGCTGTCTCAGAAGACTGTCTGTGGCAGGCATAAGTGTCCATGTGGAAACAAGCAGCAGTTGACAGCTAGCTGCTTAAAACTTTGATTTTTGGAAAGGTTGAGGACCATTTGAATCATCAAGAGAAGGAGATCAGCACAGTGATTTGAATTAACTATACTACATGCTCTGGTAATTCTATGCAGCGATTGCTTTTTCAGAACTTCTGTGTGTGTTATTATGGTGATTATAATGCTTGTAATTCTGTCCAAACTTGCAGGCTAATGGACAAAGTTCAGATAAAATTAAGTTTGTAGGGATTTCGTACTATAAAGTCTTTAGTGTGTGAAGTTGACAGGCAAATGAAGCAAAAGAGTGGGTAGCTCAGGCTTTTGTGGCCTTGGAAAAAGGCCTGGATGCTGCGGACTCCGTTTCAGAGAATACACTGACTATGTGCTAGTGGTGACTGGCCACACCACATCAAAGACTGCAATCCTTGATCTTCATTAGCAAGTGGTTCAAGTCTTCCTCACTTTGAGCAAGCAAGGTTGTGTCTAGTTAATGAAATGAATTTATTTAATGAATAAATAATGAAAAGTATTCGGCATGATAAATAGAATTTATATATATATATATATATTTTTTTTTTCATCAAGCTGTATAGATTCATGGCCCAAATCCAAAATTAATCTGTAATGTTACTGAAATACATACCGTGAGATAAGGGGGACTTTGTTCCCTGTTTAACATGAGTAATCATTTTGGTTTTGCTGTAGTTGGATGCTGTCGAGTTGGTTCTGGGTCAGAACCACCCTGTGAACAGCAGAAGGACACCATCCTCACACTTTGCTGGCTTTGAGGAAGTCATCGTATCAACCGTCTCTTAAGGACCTACCTTTTTCTGTGCTTATGCTCCACTTGAAGAAGCATGATGTCTTTCAGGGACTGGCCCCTTCTGATAAATGTCCAAAGTAAACGAGATAAAGTCTCACCACCTTCATGTCTAAGGAGCATTATGACTGTAGTTTTTCCTTGACCTATTTGTTTGTGATTTTGTTTTTATTATAAAATTTTGAATCTGCAGTGTACTCAATATTTCTCACCCAGTAACAATTCAAATGCATTACTTCTCCTCTGGTCTTCATTATATAAGGCCACTGAAAATATCTGGATTTGGGTCAGACTCACCTTAGTTTTCAAAATGACGTATTTGCTTTTTATTGCTGCATACACTATTTGATCCCCCCCCCCTTTGAATTTGAACACTGTGTCTAGGGGCCTTGATTGTGAATCCAAGAAAAAGGAAATCCTTGATAACCTCAGTCTTTGGTGTTTGTCATGCCACTGTTTATTATTTCCTTTGCCAGCATCATTCTTTTCCTTTTGCTTCTGGGGCATCCATATTGAAGGTTGCAGACTTGGGTCTTTATCTGTAAGTGTTTCATGTCTTTTCTTTCAGCAGTCCGTTTGTATATAATCTGCATTTCAAAAGTAGTTAATGGGTCTTTCCCCATCCTGATGTCACATTTTTCTTTGTATAGTTCATCTTCTCAGATAATTTGCTTGGACTGAATAAGTATGGTGAAAGGAGCCAATCAAGAGGCATTCCTTTTATGATTTTAAACCATACACTTTGTCCCTATTCTGTTCAAAAGACTGCCTCCTGGTCTGTGTATAGGTTCTAAAAGAGCACCACGAAGTATTTTTGAACTCCTGTTCTTCACAGTGTAATCCCCAGTTTGTTACAATCCACACAGTGGAATGCTTTTGTATAGTCAGCATAGCCGAAGTAAATACCTTTCCACTATTCTCTGCTTTACCAAGATTCGTCTGACCATTATCCGTCAACAGTGACAACCCGCATTCCATATCCTCTTTTGAGTCATACTTGGATTTCTGCCAGCACTCTGTTGATAAAACTTTTGTACGTTCTTTTCTCATTCAAGGGATATCTGTGTGTGTGTATTTGTACACATATTTAGAAGTTTGGCAGAGGAAATGGAATGCTTATCAGACAATATACTTCTGGGATGCCCAAGTGAATGGCACTCAGTCCCTCATTGGATTCCTATTCTGTGTTGAATTTTGACCCAGGAGTTAGGCAGGGAATTCTGTTTTCTTCCCTTCTGTGAGATTTGGAAAGCAGTGAATGTTGGCCTCCTGTTTTTGAATATTCCCATTCGTCCTTAGCACAAAGTCACAAAACCAACAAAAAGAAGAAATCAAACTGTGCACTAACCAAATCAAACCAAAATCACTGCTGTCAAGTTGATTCTGTCTCATAACAATTTTATAGGACAGGGTAGAACTGCTCCCACCCTCTGGGTCTCTGAGACTGTGACTTCACAGGAGTCCAGAGCCTGGCTGTCCCTCCACAGAGCGGCTGCTGGTTCTGGACTGCTGACTTTGTAGCTAGTAGTCCAGGTGGAAACACCTCTGTCACCGGACTCCATGCAGAACCACTAGGGAAAAGGTGTGGTGATAGAGAATGGAGCAGGGGAAACGTAACCATAAGAGAAATTTACTATCTCAAAAAGAGTACAGAAACACAGAGAAAATGGACAAAGCATAAATAAAATTATTCCAGAAAGATAAAACTTTCAGTGTTATAGGATAGAGGGTTAAAAGTGAGTTGGGCCAGAACTTACAGTCAGAAGAAAGCATTGCTTTAGAAACAGGTATATGCATACTCCCACTGACACATATATACACACATACATATATATTAAATACTTTTTTATGAAAGGAAAGAAAGAAATTAAAAGGGGAAACAGAGTATCCTTTTGCCATTGCTCGCTACCATTGAGTTAGTTCCGAATCCTAGTGATGGCATCTCTGTACAGCAGAAGGAAACACTGTCCGGCTCTGTACCATTTTTCACAACTGTTCTTAGCTTTGAGATCAGCCTCGCAGCCAGTGTGTCCGTTCACGTTGTCCAGGACATTTCTCTTTTTTGCTTACCCTCCACTTTACCAAGCACGATGTCCTCATACAGGGTTTTTCCACTCCGAATAACATGACCCAAGTGCATGAGAAGAAGTCTCCCCAATCTTGTCTGTAAGGAGCGTTCTGGCTGTATTTCTTCCAAGACAGATTTGTCTGTTCTTTAGGCAGTCCATGGTTTTTTTCAATATTCTTCACCAGCACCTTAGTCAAATACATTGATTTTTATTTAATCATCCTCATTCAAGATCTCACTTGCATATGCATTAGAGGTGATTGAAAATATCATGACCTGGGTTAGGCATACCTAAGTCCTCAAAGTAACATCCTTGATTTTTAACAAGTATCCTCTAGAGCATAGAAGTCCAGCAATATACTCCAAGTTCTCACCTGAATCATCATGAAGGCTCCATAGAAAAGAAGATAAGAGATTGCTCTCACACTAAGAACTGACTCCATTAGATAGTAAAAGAAGAAAATAAGTCACATCTATGCAAATCTGCATTAAATATTTTCATTTATATGAGGCAGAGAACACTTTGAATTGGAGATTGTAACTCTCGGAGAAGACTGGACCAAAATATGAAATGAAAGATGATTGAACGTGGGGTCTTCAGAAAACCCTACTGCCATTGAGTCTTTTCCAGTGTATATCAATCTTATATAACGGAGTAGAATTTTGAGTTTTCAAGGTTGTAAATCCCTATGGAGCAGAGAGCCTCATCTTTCTCCCTTCAGGTGACTGATGGGTTCAAACTGCTGACCTTGTTATTAAAAGCCCAACGAGAACCAAACTATACCACTGGACTACTCCATCAGCTTGAAATATGGATAAAAATACAGACAAAATAAAATAATCAATGAAGATTAAATTATAAAGCACAGAAAGGAAGCTTGATTCAACTGACAGATGACCTGACACAACAATATTTACATTAAATGTAGATAGTCTAAACAGATCAATTAAAAGTCAGGGATTAAAGAAATGGATTCAAACAAAACACATGATCTACCTACATGCTGTCTACTATCAATTCACTTCAGATGTCAGATGTATATAGTGGTACCAAAAATACTCAGCTCATTACCATAGGAGTCATTTCCAACTCATTCGTGTTCTATAGATCAGGATTGAACTGCTATGGATTTCCAAGACTGTAACTCTTTATGAAGTAGAAAGCCACCCTCCTGGGGAGTGACTGGTGGTTTTGAACTGTTTACTTTTGGATGATCAGCCAAGTGCATAATCACTATCTGTCATAGTGTGTGTGTTATGTTAAAAGAGTAAGGATAAAAATTATATATACCATCTAAACCATGGTCAAAAGGAAAGAGCTGGAGATGACTAATAGCTCATAAAGCAAACTTAAGAAATAAAAACATTCCTAGGAAGAAATGTGAGGTCCGAGACAATGATAAATGGATCAGAAAATAGCAGGTATATAGAAGTACTCATTGAGACCATGAACTAACAATCTACTTGACATTTATATAACTCTCTACTCAAGAGCAGACAGATGCAAAGAATCCTGGACTATATACCAAGGTAGACCATCGCCTAGGATAGCGGCTCTCAAACTGTGGGATACGACCCATTTGGGATTCGAATGACCCTTTCACAGGGATTGCCCAGTTCATAACAGTAACAAAATTACAATTATGATGGAGCAACAATGTTGGGGGGGGGGTCACCACAACCGGAGGAACTATGTTAAAGGGTAACGGCATTAGGATGGTTGAGAACCACTGTCTTAGGAAGTAAAGTGAACTTAACAAGTTGGCGGAATTTTATAAACCGGACATGCTGGTCACGATGGAATCTGACTAGAGATTAATAACAAATCGCAGGTGGAATACTTAGGAAGGTGGAATAATTTTCATCTAAATGAAAATCTTGTTTCTCTATCATTTTTCTGATTTGTTATTGACTTTTGTAGCATGGCAGGGTAGATATCTTTTATCTGACAATATGCCAAAATGTTAATAAAGCATACTAGTTAATTGCTACCTATGATAAATTGTCTCACATTGTTCACTTTATTTTACAGCGTCTCTGTTAAAAGGACTAAAGCATGCTAACATAGTGCTGCTTCATGACATTATCCATACCAAGGAGACGCTGACACTTGTGTTTGAATATGTGGTGAGTAAACTAGGAATTGATGCATGAGTTCGGCATGAAATTCTTACAGTATTTTCATTGCTGTTGTTCGGTGTCATTGAGTAGATTCTCTACCTAGAGCACCGAGTGGACTTGCCCTATGGGGTTTCTAGGCTGTGGTCCTCAGAGAAACAGATAGCCCGATCCTTTTCTCTGCAGAGCCACGAGGAGGGTTGGAACTGCCAGCCGCTTCATACCATCGGAGCTCCTTAAGGATGCGTGAGAAAATCCCACTCAAAACACTAAAGGGTTGGGGGTGGGTTGGAGGGGTTGTTGGGTGAACTTCTTTTGGTGATGTCATCACCAATAAGGAGTACCATTTCTATGTTGCTATACAGAAGTTACTATTTCACTTGCATATATTAGGCATGCAATTCTGCAATAAGTAGAAACTCTTGGATGATTTGACTCATAAAACATATTTCCAGCAAAATGCTAATCTGAATGTATTATATATAGTATGATATATTATATAATGATATATTAGATGCTGATTACTTAGGTATTGCTAAAATGCCCTATAGGATAAAATTAAACAGCATGATGGTGATCACGCTATGAAAATAAATTCACATAACAATAAGAATGTGTTTTTTTTATGGAATTGTAACTTGGATTCTCCAAAACATCTTTATTAGGATGTGTTTTTGGAGGAAAGCCTGCTGCTTACAGCTTAGACGTGAGTTTTCCCCCTCAGTTGGTATTTCAGCTATTAATTAAAGCTTCCAATTTGCATATCACACATTGTAGTGATCTTATTGTGTTGAGAGCATTACTGTTAGAAGACTTGGACTTGAACTCATAATTAATCTTTCTCCAGTTCCCTTAGAAAAACATATGGTATTTGTGTAGTACCACTCCAGCATTTAACTGTGGAATCGTGAAATGTAACCATGATAATTAACATCCCAATTTTCACAGATGGATCTGAGAACATGTAATTTATAAGATACAGATGACATTGGTGTAGACTTTTATTGAGAAGAATAGCTGTTAGTATTATGACTGTCCTAAGTCCTGTTATGTAATTGCCATGCTATTTATTTTTGAAAAACTTGAGTATTCTGTTTTTCCTTAAAATGTATGATGGAATGAATATTTGCAACATTTTTTTCTTGCTAATGTCGGCCTGTGTCTGCTTGCTGTTCGAAAATTGTTGTCTTATGGAGAAGGCATTCATCTTGTCTATTTACATATAAATGATAGATACATTTAAATGATATGGTAATGTGGCCACAAGGAAAGCTAGAACTGAGCAATTGCATATATTACATGCTACCAAGAATGGATACAGATTCACACATCAATGCACACATAATTTCTTTTGTTTAATTGATAATTTTGCATCAATAATGTTGAGCTGACTCAGAATTTGAATTTGAATTCATGTTTTCAGATAGATTTAGTTGACATATTTCACATCAATCTAGCTTTTTCTTACTAGAGCAACTTCTGTAATGTTTTATAGAAAGGAGATTTCAAAAATGTAATTCCTCCTGCCCTTAAAAATAAATAATTAAATTAAAGGGAAGAAAAGTAGATTGCTTTAAAATCAGGAACCGTAATGGAGGAACGAAAAAAAAAAATGAAAACTTATCTTCCAAAGTACAAAAGAAAAGCAAGACATTTGTCTGGCTAAAAATAATGCCTGTTGGATCAGCTGTCGTTTGTTGATTTTGCATTCTCTAAAAGTTGCCAAATGAAAGAAAAGAAATTTATTTCCTTGTAATATTTGCTAAATCATTAAGACTGACTTTCACATGCAATTATGCTTCTTTGTGTGTAGTGAAATTTCCTCTGGTCCCAATTCTTATGAAGACACCCCACAGTCTCTTACGTCAACAACACCGTAGCATAGACAAATACCATATTCTATAGGCAGCATTTCATTCCTAGTTTCTCTGAGGACAGTTAAAATTTATCTAGATTATGCTGTTCTCACTTAAAGAAGGAGCCAAGCAGTGGTCATACATGGTTTAAGATCGCCACCTTCTCTTTTGGCTCTTTACCACATCTTTGTTTTGTCACTCCCTCATGTTCTTGTTCTGTTTGGTTTTTGGTTTGGGGTTTTTTTTTGTTTTGTTTTGTTTTTGTCTTCCACCTTTTTGACTTCCTTTTGTACTTCTTTCTTTTATCTTCACCTGTCATCTTCATGTCGTTGGTTATATATTTTTCCTCTATTCATGAAATATGCTTGCTTCTTTGCTGGAAATAAAAGACTTTTTAATGATGCATACAATTAGATTTTGGGAACAGAAGAGTCTGGGGATGTAGGGATACTTTATGAATCTCCCCAGTTAGTCTTCACAGATAGAACTGGCGTCCTTGATAGGATCAGCTTGCATCTGTGGGTGCATTTTGCCCAATACAAGAACAAAAAAATTCCCTTTGGCATAGTGCCTAAAATTTTATTTACTAGCATGTTTTTAAGTCATTAATATGGTGGCATCAAGGGGAATTAGGCCTTTTTGGGTTGCTTTAGTCAGATTGCTTATTGCATGATATCTTATTGAAAGATACTCTACGCTTTATGACACTGCAGAATGACTGTAATGTTGAAGCATGAAACTCCTAAGGAATTAGTGGAGAGCTCTCTCAGGGACATGGGATGCCTTGAGGGTACTGTGTGTTTGCACTGGTGAGTGAAGGATACAGACTAGGAAAGGGAAGAATGTTTAAGTATGACTGCAATATTCAAAATGAATGTTGTTTTATTGAAAGTGGATTCTGTATGGGACACTGTTTGATATTCTCATCAGCCTCTTGGAACTCCCTCTTTCACCATTGTGCAGAAAAGAAGCCAAATGTTGAGAGAGACAGTCTTGCCTAAGATTTTGTATATTTGTAACCAGATAGTCTTGGGCTTACTTTATTGTGCATTGTAATTTAAATATTTTATCTCCTGTTTACTTTTTCCTGTTTTTCTTTGGCTGAGCCTTTGGTAATATGAGAGAAAGAAGACTTTCCTCTTTGTCTTCAGACTTTCTTCTTCCTGTGGCCTATTCAGACATGCACACACACACCCTTCCACCCCTACAGAGATATAGAATGTTGTTATAAGTCCTAAACCCATACATCAAATATTTGGATAGAGAGTTGCCTCAACTTAATGATGATATTAAAGTGATACTGTTAAAGTGATACTGCATATTTCAGAGTTATTAATATCAAAGTCGAATGATTTTCCTTTAAAAAATCATATTTTTTAGGCTTACTGTGGTTTGTTCATCAATTTCTTGAGAGAGGAGACACAGGAATTCAGCACTGGAGGAGAAAACAATGTCCCATGCCGATTAAAATGCTTAGATACAAAGAGGGAAAATCATGTGTAAAATAATTTAAGATTCATTAGTTATTATTGACTTTTTTCATTTTGACTTCAAAATTCAGTGTTCAAATGCTTTTTGAGATGTCTCTGTAATCACAGTTCTCAAAGTGAAAGGTTCATATTTATGATAATGGGTGTGCATATATATAAAGAGGTTTTTTTCTGTCCCTTGCTTTAAAAGAGCATGCTAAGCCTGGCTGCTTTATATTATTCCCACAAATGACATTTTAGGTTACATAAAAGCCTTTTGAGGGCCAGAGTAATGAAATAAGTGATGAAGAGTTAGTGATGTGAAAGAACACTCGAGAAAATGAGTTTGGAGTTCATTGTTAAAGTCATTCGGTACATAATAGGATATTGGTGAGGTAGGTTACCTCTTAAGTACTATGAGAAGCTTCAGATTCTTACTCCTTTGAAAGAATCTAAGTGTAATGATCTGGAATCTTCAGGGTTGGGGATGTGCTGGGAAATGCACTCCCATTGGTGATCATGTCTCAGTCATTAATGAACACATTGGCCCTTTTGATGCGTACTCTTCTTCTGAGGTCGTGTTTATCTCATTGTTCTTATTCAATCTGTATGCCGAAAAAATAATCAGAGACACTGGGTTATATGAAGAAGAACTGGATACCAGGATTTGAGAAAGACTTAAACAACCTCCGATTCACAGATCACACAATCTTGCTTGCTGAAGGGACTTGGATCACTTCCTGAAGAAGAGCAAGGGTTGCAACCCCAGTATGGATTCTGGCTCTATGAAAAGAAAAACAAAATCTCACAAGTAGGACCCACAAGTACCATCATGGTGATAGAAAAAAATCATTGAAGTTATCGAGGGTTTCCTCTTGCTTGGATCCACACCGAATGGTTATGCAGGCAGCAGTCAGGAGATCACCTGATAGGTTCCATTGGGTCAATCTTCCCCATAAGACTTCTTCGAAATGTTGAAAAGCAAGGATGCTCCTCTGAGGACTAAGGTGCGCCTGATCCAAGTCATAATATCTTCAGTTGTTTCACATGCATGCGAAAGTTGGATTTTGAATAGGAAGATCAAAGCAAAAAATCAACGCCTTGGAACTATGATGTTGGAGAAGATTATTGAAAGTACTGTGGAGTCCCGAAAGAATAAACATCTCTTGGAAGAAGTAAGTTCCAAGTGCTCCTTAGACGCAAGGATTGTGAGACTTCATCTCATGTATTTGGGACATGTTATCAGGAGACACCAGTCCCTGCAGAAGGACATCATGCTTTCTAACATGGAGCAGCAACAAAAAAGAAGAGTCCCCTGGACAAGATGGATTGACACAGTGATTGTACCAAAGGGCTCAGAAATAAGAATTGTGGGGCTGAGCCCCGGTGGCGTAGTGGTTGTGCGCGGGACTGCGGCCCACTGGGACGGAGGTTCAATTCCAGCAGTGGGGCTGGGCCTCCTACTCCCACCACCGGAGAGCAGTGATGCCCCCCTCCTCCCCCCCCAAAAAAAGAAATAAGAATTGTGAGGATGGTTCAGAACTTCATGGTGTTTCATTCTGCCCTACAGTGTTAAACATCATCATACAGTGCTATGCACAGTCATACAGGCTTGCTTTGAGTCAGACAGATTAGATGACACTAACATTACCACCAGTACATTCTGAGAATTGCCTTTGTCAAATTGAATTAAGTAGCAACAAACACAGCAGTTCAATTCTTGGTGAGCGCCATATTGTGCGAATTCATGGTGCCCCCATATTTTTCAGGGTAGAGTTATACTCTAATAGACTTGTTAGGTCTATTGGTGAGAATATATATACATATGGTTGAAAATGTACACAGAAAATTAGATTCTCATTTTTTGCACAAACTGTTCAGTGATCTGAATTAGGTTTTCCACAACCTGTCAATGGTCTCTTTATGTGTATTCTGATGCTTCCATTTCCCATTCTCTAGTTTCCATGGCCCCTTATCATCTCAGGTTTTTGTTGTTGTTGTTGTTTTGTTTGATCATCTCAGTTTTATTGTTGACCTTTTGGTCTAGTACAGATATCTTTTAATGGACTCATAGATAATGTTTATTTTGTCTTTCAATGTTATTTGATCAAGAAGTAATCTCAGGATGGTTAGTTCAAGATATTGAATTGGCCTACCACCCTCTTTTCAGGAAAAAAAATTTTTTTCCTCATTAACCCCAGAATTTTTGTGCTATCAGGCCTAACCCGGGATAAAGTGAAGGCTTCTGCTTCTGAAGCTTCCCTGGATTGTTCCAGTGCCCCCAGGGAGTGGTATTGTCCACTTTGAGAAACCCTGGTTCAAGATTTAAAGAGTATCTCAAAGGAGGAGGGGCAGGGAGTTCTCCAGGAGGAACTCCTTCCCACCCCATATTTGCTTCCTGTTCCATCGTGGGCCCTTGGATGGTGTCCCTGATCTGCTCCAAAGGGCTGGTAACCAGGAAACACATCTAGCTCTGCTGGTGTCAGCGTGGGTTAGACGAGTTTCTTCTGAAGATTTTGGTTTCTTTCTTTCTCCTTTGCTTATTGTTCATTGAGACTAGTAATTGTGCCTGAAAGATGATTGCTTGCAAGCTTTTAAGACCCCAGACCTTACTTACCTCAATAGATGGTGGAACATAAACTTTGTGGTACCAGGTATCCCTATTGCTCCATGAGATCAAGATCCACAGTCTTCAGAACCAGAAAATTTATTCTCACACAATGTTTTGCTGTATCTGAAAAGTATCTGTAACTTTGACAGCTATTGCTATCTACATGTGTACATAGATATACACACACACATATATATACATATACAGGCATTTAAATGCTTCTTTGTGTACGCACATAAGCTCATTGGTACCTACCAGTAAGTATGGATCAGTAGACATTCATGTTGCATAGATTTTTCCATGATTCTCATATTCTGGAAGTAGATTCTCCAGGTCATTCTTCCAGTGTGCTTCTGGATGGACTCAACCATCAACCTTTTGGTTTGTATCCCAGTACTTAATGGTTTATGTCATCTGTTTATTTTTTTTCTGACTAAGTTCAAAACTTCAAGGAAATACAGCAAATAGCTCAGAATCACTCGTTCTTGGAGGATATTTAGTTGTAAAAGCCCCATTTTTCTTCTACCTAAGCAGAAAGATAAGCGTTGCATCTATTTATGCCCAAACCAGATAAGTACTACATCACACTATTTAACACAATGCCAAAAATTTATAACAGGATCTATAGTGAAGATAAGAAAACTAATCATAAACATGATTATGCAAATATATGTTGACAGTTGTTAAGCTCGTAGCTATCCTGTTCGATTTTAAATTACATGAGGGGAAAGAAAGCATGTGTAGCAGCACTGTACATTACACATTTAATAATGGTGTGTAAGAAGAAAAACAAGAACAGACATGATTTTCTGAGGAGCCATCATTTTATTTCTTCAATCATGCTATAAGCTAATGAAATATTTCACTAATGTGAGACTTAACAAATAATACAAATTTTGTATTCCACACTGAAAAAGAAAGAACTATCACTCAGAATCATCTAAAGTGTTTGCAATAGTGCTTTATATTCTGCACAGTGTTCACTGTTATTATTCCAGGAGACTCTACCTTTCTTCTGCAATCCCTTTACTAATGAGAAAAAAATATTTCTCCGAGAATTTAAAGTAAGTTTAATCAAATCTCCCAGCTCAGATAACAGGATGAGGATGGACCGTCTGTGCCTCAACTCCAGTTTGTTCTTTTTTCTTCTGCGGCCTCCCTGTGTGAGCTGTCTTCATCTCAGTACACGAGGGCATGAAATGTGTGTGGTTTTAGCCTTCAGGACTAGATGTTGAAAGTTACACTCCCTGTTTGTACCAAACCCACCATACCCATCATTAAGTTTCTCTCCCTCTCCTACATTTTGGATTCTAAATCCATGACACATGCTTTAATTTGTATGATTTCATTGCTCATCAGCTTTTGAAAACCATGGCTCTCTGTCATGATTCTGATTCACAATATAACTGTCCTCGGAGCAAAGGGAGGTTTGTCTGTTTTCAAGGAGATAGGGTGTGTGTGTGTGTGTGTGTGTGTGTGTGTTCTCTTGAGAAGAGACCAAAAGTGGCAAGATTCTGAAAAGGGGAGAGCAAGGAGGCTGTGGTAGTAATCGTGGTGGGAGATGGTATCAGTGCAGGTTGTGAGGCGTGGGATGTGCCAAGAGGATTTGATGTGAGATTTAAAAGGCTGTCTTGAACCTACATAACAGTGGAGCTGCTGTGAAGAGAGGGGGGAAATGCTGCAGGAGGAGCAGTGTGGGCAAAGATGGAACTCAGTTTCAAGCCAAGATGCCTATTGCATTCAAAGCCGGAGATTTCACAAGGCAATTGGATACATGAATCTAGAGTTTAAGAGGCATGGTTATTACGAGGTATGGTTATTAAATCTCCAAGCTAGAGATTTAGATACTGTCTGGTTTCATTAAAGTCAAACAGCTAAGGAAATAAAACTACCTAAGTTAAATTTTTATTTTTATCTGTGGAAGCAAATGCTCTTTCAATGTAAAACAAACCTGAAGGTCAAGTAAGGAAAGTAGACCTCAAACAAAGGGCCTCTTGTCTCAAAGGGGTAACATTTTTGGGGTCCTCTGAATGAGTGGAGACTCAGTGAGTGTTCTCCCGTCTCATCACCTCCACTGTAAGCAGCCTAAATCGATCCTGACTGCTTTAGTCTTAGCAGTTCATTGTGAAGGCTGGGCAGCAGCAATGTGAGGCTGCGTGTGTTACTAGAACCAGAACTCGGGTTTTGGCATAGAAGCATGCACGCAGGAGCTGCCTGCATCTAGGAGTTGGGCACCAGACACTTTTTCTGGCTTCAGTAGTCCAGCAGCCCTGAGTGACTGGATGTCATTCTTGTTTCTGCGGTGTCAGTGTAGCATTTATATTATCCCTGTTTCTTTGGCATGCCAGCTCCCACAATCAGGAGCGGCTGTATTTGGATGAGTGAGGGGACTAAGTCAAAGACCTGTATTTTGACCGCACAGCAGCTGCAGAAAGAGCATGCCTGGCCTTCTGACTCATATGGCCAGTGAGCCTGGCTGCTCACCAGGGTTTACGAAGCAGAGATTACTACATCATCTGATACACCTCCACTAGGAATGCATCTAGTATCCAATTCCTGATGAGTTGTATCTAGAATGTGGAAAGGTTTGTGGGTGGGGTATTCATAGAACCATTGCTTATAATTTTTTGAAAAATCAGGAGGGGAATAGGGTGCTGGTTTTTAAAGGGTGGTAAGGAGTAACACCTCTGAATCTGTAGACATAGACTTAATATAGCACATAAGGAAAGTTCAAAGGCAGTTTTTTAGACTTAAAGTCTAAAAGCCTTCTATCTCTTTATTTAAAGAATTGCAAGTTTTCCCATTTTCAACGAGGCTTATGTCAGAAACACTCATGAGGTTCTCAGAATAGAAATGAAAGTCATTGTTAGGTGATTGTTTTTTCTTTCAGCATGTCTCTGGTAGAGCAATTTTCCCCAAAGCCTATTGATTAATGAATTGACCTCAGTGTGGAGAACAGCCTTCTGGGGTGTGCTAAAGGGCGTTATCCTTGACCTTGTCCTATTTGATATCTTTATTGATGACTCTGACAAAGATGTGGAGGTGACCTGCTTGACCTCTGAGTGTATGTCATAGCTGGGAGCCATAATTAACCCTTAGAGCTAGGAAACCAAGGGTCACCAAAGAATCTGATTAAATGATAAACCTTAACCTATAAAGATGCTTGCGGAGAAGTAAAAAAGGCATATTTGGTTAGAGACACAGATAAGCTAACATGGGCAAGTTAACTTAAAAACAGCCCGTGTTAAAAAAGAAAAAAAAAAGACTAGTAGATGATTTGTTTCAGCACAAGCCAGTACAGAAATGCGACCACAACAAAAGCTGATGTAATTCTGTGTTCTCCAAAGAATCCTGCTTTCATTGGAAGCCCTGCAGAGAGTGTGGGTCCCTGTGTTTTGATGAAACTGAAAGGAGAGTTCACCTAGGAGGAGTAGCCAAAGGATAGAGCCCTGTGAACCTTCTTCCACTGGAACCGTGAAGGTATCAGGGATGTTTTTATCCAAGGAAAAGAAAACTTTCTGCAGGGGACAGTAAAGGTAATGAACAAGGAAGCTTCAAAAACTTGATGGAATGGGGGGAATCGAAAGATAATGGGGAAAAAAACAACAGAAAAGAAAGATACTAGAATTTTCCCTCAATCTTTTTGAAGTCACTTCTAATATGCTCCAGAGGAGAGGAGGAGGACACCAAATGTGAACGTTTTGTGAATACTGGTTTTGACTTAATCCTAGAAGAATGTCTAAACGTCTTGGTTGTGTTACCTGTAAATTCAGACCAGGGCCTTCAAGTGTCCAGAGCACCTTATCTCAAGATGCATTCCCGTAGAGATTGAGCGGATCCCAGTAACCATCCATAACGATGACTTTGGGCCTGTCCTTTGGACATACTATGGAGATAGGGAATTTAGCGATGCTGGGAAGGCCTATCTGAAAGCATAAACTAGGTCTCTTCATTTGAAGTTGAGGAAATTCAGGCTTAGATGTCAAATGCCTACTTAGTAGAAGAAAAAAAAAAGTAAATTCACAGCTATCATGTCAGTGCTAACTCAACCCGCACTCCTTCCCCCTCCCCCCCCCCAAAAAAAAACAAACACACACACACACCCTGTGGGTCTCACAGAACAACTGTTTGGGGGAAGAGAGAGCCCAGTCTTTCTCCCTTGGAGCTGCTGGTGGTTTTAAACTGCAGGCGACCATGGGGATCACCACCAAACACCTAAGCATTCTAGTGCAAGGCATCACGTAACTTCCCATGTTTGTGTTCAAATTTAGATAACTCTTAGAAAAGGCCTGCTTAGGTGGCCTTTTCCCAACTGGTTCATAAGTGTGTCAGTCTGGGTAAACTAGAGGAACAAATTTCATAAACACGCATATGGATATAAGGAAAGGGTTTATATACAAAAGAAATGGAACACTGAGAAAGCATCCCAACCCAGTCCAGTTCAAAGTCCTAAGTCCGATATTACCCATATGCCCGATACCAGTCTACAGTGTCACCTTCCGACTCACGAAGTCACAGGTCAGTGGGTGAAGAATCCTGGTGCTGGCAGGGGTCTCCCCATGGGTTCTTACTTCCAGGGCTCAGGGTCCATCAACAGCATCCAGTGGTGGCAGAAGCAACTCATCGCTGGCAGGGGTCTCCACATGGCCTCTCTGGCTTCAGAGGTCTGGCTCCATCAGGACAAAGCTGTGTGGCTTCTCCAGCTCCTCAGACTCTGCCATCTTGTCTTCTCCATGATTCATCGTCTCTGAGACTCACTCCCAACAACAGCTACGAGATTTCCCAGACTTATCAGGAGAAAGCTATACCCAGACAAAGGCTTCATTGACTACTCAATGGCTATCTCCAGATTAACAGGCTAGACTCCACCCCTACATCTCAATCATGAAATTAGCATAAGCACATGATGGCTACAATAAGCTTATTCCATTTGAAAAAACTATTGGAAGCAGAAACATTACTTGTTTGGGAACTTTATTCTCACTTTTGTTTTTTATTCATTTTCTTTATTTCTTAAACATTTATTGACCATGTTCTTTTATTTATTGCCATGAACTGTCCTTTGGTTCTGGAGAAGCAAATAGACAACCTTTGCATTTTAAGAGTGGAGGAAATCTTGTAGAAGATTATGATTTTAAAACTTTCATGACCCATTTAAGTCAGAAGTAGCTGAAACTGAGATGTTCATGTGTTTTAGGGATGCAACATAATTATGTTTTAGTAAAGATAATAGGAAATTATAGGAAAAATCATTGAAAAGCCTGACTTGCAGGCTTTATTTAAAAAAAAATTTAGGAGTGTCTTCACAGATTTTGTTTTTCATATGTGGGAAACATGTGTGCATGTATACTGCTGCTGTGAATTCAATACTCTGAACAGGATGTTGCCATTCACAACACTGTACAGACCTTGAACAGATAGAAAGAGAGTGCATGTCTGAAGGTGCAGCAGCAGAAGCCTGAAGACATTTAGAGCCATACGGAGAAATGATAGGCATGTAAAAGAAACAAGCTGGCTAGCTTTCAGTCAGTTTTTCCTTATGTCAAAGGAGTCATCTCTAATTGACAGGATAGTCAATTAGCTTGCTTACTCCTCCTTTTCCCTAATGTTTTTTCACTTCTCTAATGAGGAGTCATGGTTTCTTGTAGGCATTTTCAACTTTTTTCTTCCTCTCACTATCTGATTGGGTGCTCAAATGTTCATTTAGTTTTTTTCTGTTTACATCAGACCTAGCTTTCCTGTGTTTCGTTGTGACTCACATAGTTGCTATTTTGCTTGGGCAGGACTCATCATAATTCATGACTTTAATTTACCTGGTCTAAGATAAAGTATATCTAGCTATTGAGATAGCAAATGCCCTGCTATTCACAGAAAAATAGGGTTGGGAGTATACCCTGCTGTAGATCACTTAGTTTTCATGAGAATATACTGTTCCTGTGTGTTTTAATTTGTAAAATTTTAAAATTATTTTTCTTACTTTAATTTGTAATTTCATCACTATCTCTATAGGCATGTAGTTTAATGAAAAACGTAGCATATAAAGTATGTTGTTTGTAGAAGAGAGATTGCAAGAAAAGCTTTATTCATGGATGGAAATTGCACAGAAGATAAGAACAGCAATAAAAAGAAAATTCCTTTAGAGCAGAAACATCGTATTTCTTGTGCTTCTTTTTTTCCCCCACTAGAATTAGTGCTATATTTCTTAAGGAAACAATATTCAGAAAAGCTGTGCATGTTTCAGGAGGGGGAAGGAAGTAAGGGAGTGATGCATGAAATGTAATAAAGCTGAAAATGGTGATCAGCTGGAGCAATTACAGGCGTTCTAACTAAGGTTAAATCAAAACATAACAAAACAAAAACCTGCCATTCTGCTGAAAAGGCTCCAAGATCAGGATAAAGATGAGATCAATAATTCCGGTTACCTACATATTATGTTTGACTTGGCCATTAAGTGATTGTGGAAAGACTTTCATTAGGAGATTCAACTGCAAAAGGAAAAGTGTGCACTATTTTATATGTAAAAGGGGGTGGTTATGACTTCTCATCAAGTTTCAGATTTAATATTTTGATTAATAGGTACCCATATAGTAACCATTTAGGATTTTCTTGAATTCTTTTGATTTTTTTTATTTTTTTGCATGCCAAGAATATTTCAGTATTTTGAATTAAATTTAGCAGTCTGTTTCAGGTCAGTGTGTATCTATGGAGTATTTATGTTTTCTGTATAACATTTCTTTACTAAATAGCTTTAGCATGTCTGTTGGATCTATATTTGGTAGATACACTATTTGTGTAGAACCTCTACTTAGGAATGAAATATTCAACTTAAGTATTTTATTGTGTTAAGATTATTTTTATCCAAGTTATGAATCAACATTGACTCAATGGCACCAAACAACAATAAAGTATCAACTAATTCTATCATTTGTTATGAAATAAAGCCCTAGATTTCAACCTTTTGCATTAATTTTTCCCAGATTATACTCTGAATTTCTAATAAGACTCTTTTTGTTGCCACCACATTGTTTATTTGCATTAAGCATAAATATTTAATATTCATTGATTTCTCATATGGAAAATATTAATCCAAATCTCTTCTTAAAGTCCACATTCCAAACCAGTGCATCCTCCCTATCCTACCACCCTCCAAACCTTTTGAGCGTAGTTATTATTATCATTGTGACTGAATTAAAATTCACTGCTTAGCATTTCTATTAGGTGGATGTTAAGGCTTATCACACTCTGTGTGATATGATGTTTCCTTGGAGTTAGTAACTTTCTATTTTCTTATGCCTGTCATTCATTCTAACCTCTCTTTCTAGACCCTTGCCGTCTCAGGTCCCTTCACTGAGATCCTGTGACACCCTTCCTCTCTTTCCTGGGCTCGAGCACTTTTCCTTTCCAGTCTCTTTTGTGGGGACCACAGTTTGTAATAGCTTCTTAAGAACTGGCGTGGGAGTAGTGGTACCACGAGGGTAGGGGAAAGTGGGGGGAGAAAATGGGGAACTGGTTGGAATTATCGATGTACAACACCATACCATTCCATCTCCGCCTCGGGTGACGGAAACATGGGTAAAGGGAGACAATGTAAGATATGAAAATAATAATTATAATTTATAATTTATTAAGGGTTCATGAGGGTAAGAGGGGGTGGGGGAAAGGAAAAAAATGAGAAGCTGATACCAAGGGCTCAAGTGGAAAAAAATAG
>PVJH01030585.1:0-24649 GCA_004026705.1 Nesogale talazaci
GAGGGAGCCCCTGGCAAAGACGGTGGCCGAGTAAGTGCTTACTGATTACAGGCACCTTGGGGTTGGGGGGGAGGTGGAGCTGGACAGGTGACTAGGGACCCTGGGGTCCTGAGGGAGAGTGAGGGTGGCGTGCTGGAGGCTGGGAGAGAGTGCCTGCACCAAGGTCCGTTCCCTGGTCCGTCCCAGAAGCCTTGTGTGGCCACTCCTTCCCTCACCGCCCCCTTCTCTCTTCCCAGGGTCTTACGGGTCCTATCGGCCCCCCTGGCCCTGCTGGTGCCAATGGTGAGAAGGTGAGTCATTGCCCACCCCACCCCCACCTGCCCACCAAGTGTGCCTACCTGCTGCCACATGGGACTCTTCCTTCCCCTCGCTCACCATTCTCCCCGAGGGGCTGCCAGGACCCGGGGGGTGTCCTTGTGCCAGGGGAAGCTGCAGGTGCCTTGAGGCTAGGTGCTGGGTGTTGGCAGTGGGCCTGTGGGCGCCAATGTGTTTGCAAGGCCCTGGCCCGAGAAAGTAGGCTTTGGTGGGGCCGGGGCCCCTCCCATTGCTGGGGACCCCCCAGGAGCCCCTTGCTCTGTGCCCATCTCACCCTTCCTCCTGATCCTGGCCCACCCTGTAGGGAGAAGTTGGACCTCCTGGCCCAGCAGGGACGGCTGGAGCGCGCGGTGCCCCGGTGAGACCCCTGCCCACCCCTGCCTTGTCTACCCGCTCTTTCCTGAGCCTGGGCTTGCCGGCTACAGGCACCGGCTCCCTCCCACCAGGGTCTGGGGTGTGAGGGAGGAGAAGGCATGTCACCCTTGTCATCAGATGCTCTGAGCGAGAAGCTTGGGGACCCTGGGGCATCAGGAGTGTCCCTCCTGAAGGCCGTGTCCATGCCGTCTCTCTGGGGACTGCAGCCAGGTCCCTCTTCTGCAGTCCATGCAGGCAGAGGAGGCCTGACTTCTCCCTGGTCCCTCTTTTCTCACAGGGTGAACGTGGACAGGCTGGCCCCCCCGGGCCCGCTGGATTCGCAGGGCCTCCCGTGAGTATCACTGTCCACCCTGCTCTCTCCACACGCAGCTTCCAGTCTGGCAGGGAGTGGGTGGGGTAGGGTAAAACATCAAGAAGGAGGGACTGAGCCCTCACACCTCCATCCAGCTTAGCAGTCCCACTTGAGGCCTGCTCCCAAGGCCTTGGGGAACCAGCATGCACACACACACACTCCCACACTTGCAGTCTCTCTCCCCTCTCACCCATCTGCTTCCTCTTCCCTCCCTCCCTCCAGGGTGCTGATGGTCAACCTGGTGCCAAGGGCGAGCAGGGAGAGGCCGGTCAGAAGGGGGATGCTGGTTCCCCAGGTGCACAGGGTCCCTCAGGCGCTCCTGGGCCTCAGGTGGGTCACGGAACTTCCCGAGAACTGCCCCCCCCCGGGGTGCATGATGGGTAGACTCCGCTGGATTGAGATCAGCTAGGAGCCGGGAGACCTTTCCTGTGGGGTTAGGATTCCTGACCTGAGCCTCCACCATTCCAGGGGGTGAGAGGCTGCTGCAGGCAGGGATTTGTGCTCGGAGGGGAAGACTTTGCAGTGCTGTCTTGGTCCCTGGTTGGCAGAGGGAGTTTTCATGGTCTTGGGTGTGGGAGCGTGGGGGCTGCAGGGAGCGTGGAGGGTCCCTCCACGCGCGGGACACAGCATTCAACCTGGGAGGCTGGGCGGCAACTCAGGATCACGAGCCTGCTGCTGGCCTTGACAAGTCCTCAGGCCCAGGAGCCTGCTGTGGGACTGTTGGGGGCTGCATCCATCCCCGCTCACTGCCTCCTTCTCCCCTCCCAGGGTCCTACCGGAGTGACTGGCCCTAAAGGAGCCCGAGGTGCACAAGGCCCTCCGGTGAGTGAGACAGCCCCCTACCCTCACCTGGTGGGGAGGGCACTGTGGGACAGGGACCACCTCTTGACCATGCCCGCTCCTCAGCTTGGCCCCGCCACCAGGGGCCTTCTCTACTGGGAAGCCCCTGGCCTGGACTCTGCCCGGCACGTCCAGGGGTGCAGCCCTGGGTCAATTCCAGTGGCCGGGTCAGGCTGGCCCTTTCTCCCTCCACGCCCCCGCCCCCACCTCTGAGCCACCCCTACTTGTTTCTTGCACGCGCACGCACACGCATGCACACCCTCAGGGGACTTGAAACATGTGGGGACTCTCCTCTCCCCTCCCAGGGAGCCACCGGATTCCCGGGAGCTGCTGGCCGCGTCGGACCCCCAGGCTCCAACGTAAGTGCCCACCCTGCTTTCTACCGCCCAACCACCCCTGACCTCTAGAGACCCCCCTCCTCCCCCCGGGCAGCCTCCCTCCCACTCCGGGAGGGGCAGCCCATTGACGGGGAGTCCTGTGGTTGACAGCTCCTGGGTGATAGCTGGACTAGGGGGTGCGACCCTGTGCTTGGACCTGGGCAGCCCTCCCTGCCGGCCTGGGCTTGGCCCTCCGGCCTCTGCACACAAGATGGGGTGCTGGCTATCATTGCCTTTTCCCCCCGCCCCCGGCCTTCCCTGAGTGCCGGTGGGCAGCCGGCCCACATTGAAGGCTCGTGCTTGAGGCCAGCTTGCAAGGGAGGCAGAGAGACAGTGGCAGTTGGACCTGGGCTCCTGGTAGCCAGCTAGGGCTGTCCCATGAGGCCTGGTGGGCATGAGGGGACGGGATGGGAAGGATTCCCACGGGGGTGGGTTGAGAAGCAGACCGTGGTCAGAGCACTGGCAGGGGTGAGAGGGCCAGAGTTGGGGGCCGTGCTGCCTTGGTGAGGACAATGTGTGAAGCCCTCCCCCCACTAGGGGATCCCTTGTCACTGGGCCCCTGTGGCTTAGGATCTGGAGTCATCAGTGGATGCCCTCTCACTGCCTGCGCTTGCTCCTCCCGTAGGGCAACCCCGGCCCCCCTGGTCCTCCTGGTCCCTCAGGAAAAGATGGTCCCAAAGGTGCCCGCGGAGACAGCGGCCCCCCTGGCCGTGCTGGCGACCCCGGCCTCCAAGGTCCTGCTGGAGCCCCTGGTGAAAAAGGGGAGCCTGGAGATGATGGGCCTTCTGTGAGTGTTCCCCAGCCCACCCCCTGCTCCCCACCCTGAGACCCCTGGGGGCAGAGCTGGGAGAGATTGGGGAGCTGTTGGCTCCCAGAGAACGTCTGTCTGGCCATAGTCCAGGAAGGCAGACCTGCAGGAACCCTGGCCAGGCTGGGCAGGGCAGGTGGGCGACTCTGGGCCCTTCCTCACCTCATGCCTCCCCCTCCACAGGGTCCTGACGGCCCTCCAGGTCCCCAGGGTCTGGCTGGGCAGAGGGGCATCGTGGGTCTGCCCGGGCAGCGTGGTGAGAGAGGATTCCCTGGCCTGCCTGGTCCCTCGGTGAGTGAGTATGGAGCCCGTTAAGCCCCTCGGTACCTGTGGTGCGGTGGCCTTGGACTGTGGGAGGGGCCGGGGCAGGAACACTTGGAGCGGCACTCAGCATCTGTCCCTGCCTCTGTCTCCCCAGGGTGAGCCTGGTAAGCAGGGAGCTCCTGGCTCCTCTGGCGACCGAGGCCCTCCTGGCCCGGTGGGCCCTCCCGGCCTGACTGGCCCATCTGGTGAGCCTGGACGCGAGGTGAGCAGTGACCGGTGCCCTGCAGGGGGCCAGCCCGGAGCCTGGGGTGCTGGAGGGCGGTGATGGGCGGGCACAGTGAGCACAGAGAGAAGGTGGGGGGACTGGACCCGGGAGCACTGAGGGCCCCAGCCCTGACATGCTCTTCTTTCCCTTTGCCAGGGAAGTCCTGGTGCTGACGGCCCCCCTGGTAGAGACGGAGCAGCTGGTGTCAAGGTGGACATCTGAGTCTCTCTCTCCTTGGTGGGGCGGGGGGGTCAGAGCCCCCTTACTTCTTCTGGAATGTTCCTCCCTGAGCCTAAGGCCTCTCTCCCGACAGGGTGATCGCGGTGAAACTGGTCCCCTTGGTGCTCCTGGAGCCCCCGGACCTCCTGGCTCTCCCGGCCCCTCCGGCCCAACTGGCAAGCAGGGAGACCGAGGAGAAGCTGTGAGTACCCCTTCCCTCCCGTCCATGGAGGCTGGGGAAGAAGGCTGTGGCTGAGGCCGCAGCCTGTACTGTGCAGAGGGGCCTGTCTCGGCCTGGCTGCTCACTGATGCTGCCCCCACTTCCCTCTCCTCGCAGGGTGCACAAGGTCCCATGGGACCTGCTGGACCTGCAGGAGCCCGAGGAATAGCTGTGAGTGTGGGGGGGCACCCAGGGCTGCTCTGAGCCCCAGACAGGGCAGGCATTGAGGGTGGGGGACGGAGGCAGGGGGAGGGGGGCCGGGTTTCCTTGTCCCTGGCTCTGACCCCTGCCCTGACCCCACCTCCACTGTCTGGTTCCCAGGGCCCACAAGGCCCCCGGGGTGACAAAGGAGAAATGGGAGAAGCTGGCGAGAGAGGATTGAAGGGACATCGCGGCTTCACGGGTCTGCAGGGGCTGCCCGGCCCTCCTGTAAGTGCTGCTGCCACCCGCTCCCTCTGAGGGCCCCCCACGGTCATCCCGAGAAGCTTCAGGGTTGGAGGGAGGCGGGACTGGAGAGGGAACGGGGACAGGACACAGACCTGTTCTTCCAAGAGCAGAAGGTGGTTGAGAGAGAGATGGAGGGACTCATTTGGGAAGGCTCTCCTGTCAGAGGAGGGGTTCCTCTCTGTGCTGACCTCTGACCTTGACTGCTTCCTTCTGCTCAGGGTCCTTCTGGAGACCAAGGTGCCTCTGGTCCCGCTGGTCCTTCTGGCCCTAGAGTAAGTACGGGGGACGCCACCCTTCCCTGGAGGGACGGGCCAGGTGAGCGGGTGGGCAGGGCCATGCTCCTGCTTCCCGAGTCCTCGGGGGTCCTTGTTCAGCACATGGGGGAGGATGGCCAAGGGATGCCCGGGTTCACAGTGCCCCTTAGGTGAACCGGAGGCCAGCTCTGCTCTCACACAGAGCCCTGATCGCAGAATGCTACCGAGGCACAGAGGAGGGTCACAGAGGCCGACAACTGCCCTCCTGGTTCTCGGCCAAACAGAGACCCGTTTGGGGTTCTCCAAGTGAGAAGGAGGAAGATGGGAACAGTGACCGGTGCTGAGGACAGCTGCCGCCTGCCCAGACCCACGTCCTCCCAGCAGGCCCCTCGGTGACCACTCTTTCCTCACCACCTGCAGGGTCCCCCTGGCCCTGTTGGCCCCTCTGGCAAAGATGGCTCTAATGGAATCCCAGGCCCCATCGGACCCCCAGGCCCCCGTGGACGTTCGGGAGAAACTGGCCCTGCTGTAAGTGACCTGGTCGGGCTCCCAGAGGCGGGACTCTCGCTGACATCAGCTGGCAGCTCATGGTGCTGGCCTCCTTCACTGGGAGGTCTCCTGGGGGGTGTGGAGGGCTCGTGCAGGGTGTCACATAGGACATCGGTGCCTGCTGCCCGGAATCCTCCTGCCCTCGCTCTGGGGGTGGGGAAGAACTGGACACCTGCAGCATTCTGCTGGCGGAGTGGCTTTGCCTTCAGCTGCAAGCTGCAAGGTCCACAGTTCCAAACCACCAGCCACTCCACAGGAGAAAGATGGGACTTTCTGTGCCTGTGAAGACTCCATCCTCAGTAGCTCACAGGGGCAGCTCTGTCCTGTTCTGTAAGGTCACTGAGAGTCAGCTGGGACAGGGCGGCAGTGAGTCTTTGTTGCTGTGTGGAGAGCACTCCAGCGGGTGGGATGACAGAGGAAACCCCTCCACCCCCAACTCTTCTTGGGTGACACCTCTCTCTTTCCTGCTGCAGGGTCCTCCTGGCAATCCCGGCCCCCCCGGCCCTCCAGGTCCCCCCGGCCCCGGCATCGACATGTCTGCCTTTGCTGGCCTGGGCCAGAGAGAAAAGGGCCCTGACCCGATGCAGTACATGCGGGCTGACCAGGCTGCTGGGTCCTTGCGGCAGCATGACGTCGAGGTGGACGCCACGCTCAAATCCCTCAACAGCCAGATTGAGAACATCCGCAGCCCCGAGGGCTCCCGCAAGAACCCTGCCCGCACCTGCCGGGACCTGAAGCTCTGCCACCCCGAGTGGAAGAGCGGTGAGCCCGACCCCTGCCCAGAAAACAGGGATCCTGCTCCTGGGCCCCGGGCCTCTTCCTTCGGGTAGAGACCCCCGTTTTCCAGTGGAGACATTGCAGCCTGGGTCCTGCCCTACTGTGGGCACAGGGCAGGAGAAACGGCTCTAGGAGCGTCCATCTGTGAGGTTGGGCCCTGCTCCTGCCCTTCCAGGGCCTCTGGTTCTGGAGGATGGAGACCCCCTCTTCCTGCACCCCCCCCACCCTGGCTTCTCTCTCAGGCTGTCACTGAAGGACTCCCCCTGCCAGGCAGGCCTGAGCGCGCCTGTGCCCCCTGAGCCCTGAGGACAGCCCTCTCCCCCCTGCAGGAGACTACTGGATTGACCCCAACCAGGGCTGCACCTTGGACGCCATGAAGGTCTTCTGCAACATGGAGACAGGCGAGACCTGCGTCTACCCCAACCCAGCCAGCGTGCCCAGGAAGAACTGGTGGAGCAGCAAGGGCAAGGAGAAGAAGCACGTTTGGTTCGGGGAGACCATCAATGGCGGCTTCCATGTGAGTTCTGGCTCGCTCTGGGTCTCCCTGGGAGGCAGGAGCACATCCTCCTGATGCCCCCCCCCGGGGGGGGGCGGCGTTCGTCAGGGCCCACCAAGAAGGAGCAAGATGGGGACACTGGGGGACAGCTAGCAAGTAAGGTTCTGAACACCAGGATGAAGACAACGGGGCTCACTAAGCTGCATGCCCAAGGGCAGGTCGCTGGAATGCCACATCTCATGTTATATGTGGGACTCTGGCAATGGGGACAAAAAGAGGACGGGGAGAGGGGAATGGTAAGCATGCATATGCGTGAGAGACTATGCATCTTCCAGCTACCGGCTTCCCTAGTACCCCCTTCCGTTCCTCTAAGCTCTGGACAACTGACGGGCCTCCAGAGCCCTGCCCCCCCACTGATCTCACCATCCCCCCTTCTTCTGCCCTCACAGTTCAGCTATGGAGATGACAACCTGGCCCCCAACACTGCCAGCATCCAGATGACCTTCCTGCGCCTGCTCTCCACGGAGGGCGCCCAGAACATCACCTACCACTGCAAGAACAGCATCGCCTACCTGGACGAGGCCGCCGGCAACCTCAAGAAGGCCTTGCTCATCCAGGGCTCCAACGATGTGGAGATTCGGGCCGAGGGCAACAGCAGGTTCACGTACAGTGCTCTGAAGGATGGCTGCACGGTGAGTGGCACTGGTGGGGCCTGGGGAGGCACGCGAGGTGGGGGTGGGGTGGGGTGTGTGCGGCTCAGGCCGGAGCAAGGCTGGGGCCGCTCTGCAGCAAGCATAGTGGTCCTGAAGTGAGAGGTGAGTTGGAGGCATGTGCTGGAGAGGGTTTTCGGTACAGAAGACCAGCAGGGAGGTCCACGCCGGAGAGAGGGGCACCTCGTGGCTCCATTTCTCCACTTGCTTGGCTCAGAAGAATCCTGACCCTCCCTGGGGCGTCTAGGGACTCTTGTGGAAGTTTCCCTGGCAGATGTCAGATCCAGACATCCAGTGGAGAAGGAACAAGACAGCCGCTGTGACCAAGGGCGGGGGCTGGGCCGGAGAAGGCTCTGGAAGTCGAGGGGAGGTGGAGGGGACCTTCAGACCTTGGGGCTCAGGAAGCCAGTTGGGTTGCTGGATCTGGGGGCCCCTGGGAGGTGGGCACTGGGTCTCAAGGCCCCTGCTACACAGCACCTCCTCTTCCCTCCCTAGAAACACACCGGTAAGTGGGGCAAGACCGTCATCGAGTACCGGACCCAGAAGACCTCTCGCCTGCCCATCATCGACATCGCACCCATGGACATAGGAGGGCCGGATCAGGAATTTGGTGTGGACATCGGGCCTGTCTGCTTCTTGTAAACAAACAAACAAACAAACAGAACAAGCAAACCCCAAGCCAGAAGCAACACAACCCATTCCAAACCCACAAGACCCCACGTACTTCACACCCCGGTCACTCTAGGACTGCACGGGATGGCTGCCCTGCCCTGACGGCCATTCATCCCCGCCTCCCCCATTGTGGACTTTTAATTCCCTGCTCTCTCTGAGAGACCCGAACTGGGCAGACTGCAAAATAAAATCTCGGCGTTCTATTTATTTATTGTCTTCCTGGGAAAAACCTTTGGGTCAAGGCCGAGGCCGGAAACTAACTGGTGTGAGTCAAATGCCCCCTGAGTGACTGCCCCTCCTCTGCCCGGGCAAGATGACCCACTTCCGGTGCCAGGTGCAGGAACTGTGTGTGCCCTTACACGATGGTGCTATTCTGTGTCAAACACCTCTGTCTTTTTAAAAAAAAAAAAAAACATCAATTGATATTAAAAACAAAAAAAAGTTATTGGAAAGTACCTCTTGTCTCCTGTGTTCAGTTCTTTCATGCCCACCGGCCCCGGATTGTGGCGGGAAGTCCTTGGAAGTGCTGTGTGCACCTGTCAGTCAGGAGGGCCACACAAAACAGCACAAATCTCTCTCTCTCTCTCTCTCTCTCTCTCTCTCTCTCTCTCTCTCTCTCTCTCGGGAGACCCAGGTCTGGGAAGGCGGCCTTGTTCGAGGTGGAAAACACTGAGCACCACTTGGGGGGCCTTGGTCTCCAGCCGATGAACGCATGGGAGTCAATACTCTGGGCTCCAAGCTGAGGGGCGGGGGGACAATGTGAGCTGCTCCGTTGTGCTGGCTGGGCGCAGTCCCCAGACCTCCAGGGGAGTGCAGTGGGAGGGGAGGAGGCCGGGCCCTTGATAAGTGCCCAGCGTCCTGTCAGTTTGGTCACCCGTTTGTGTCTTTCTGCAAGGCTGTTGAGGGAGCCCCAGGGCGGCGGGGAGCGGAGGGGTTAAGGGTGCTCTCGGAAGGTGGATGTTTGGAGCTCTCCGGCTGCTGTGCAGCAAAGAAAAAGGTGTCAGTCCAATCCCTGAAAGCTGGCAGCTTTGGACAGCCTGGGGGCGGTTCTGTTCTGTCTTAGGAGTCCCTGTGAGTCACAGTGGAATCTACATATGGCGATGGATGTAGGTCGTTACAGTCAAGGAGAGATGCGGGGGTGGGGGTGGGGCGATGCGGGGTGTAGGCTTCCTGATAGCTTGTGTGGACTCTGAACATGAGGCTCATGAATTCACACCACCGTTTCTGCCTCCTTCCTACCTTTTGCTGACTTGGTATGACAGCGAGGAAGCTGTCACCCTTTCCCTTCACCCCCCTGCCCCCTGGTGTGACCAGAGACAAAACCACTCCAAAGCACCCACACCCGAAATCCATCAAATAAGTGGGTCAGAGATGCCTGGCAACTGCCAATGACCAGAGAGCCACCCTGCCTTCTGGCCCTCGTTCCATCCCTGCCCTCTCCTGTCTCTAGACCAGGGCTCCTCAGACTGTTGGAGGGCCAGACTACAGTTAAAAAAAAAAACACCCAAAAAAACGATGAACAAATTCACTGGGATGAGTCGGCTGCTATAGGAAGGAAGTGCGGGCAAAAATACCTGAGAGTCCGGCTAAATGTCCTCAGGGGGCCACATGTGGCCCACAAGTCATAGTTTGAGGACTAGATTAAGGTTGACTGTGTTCTTATGAGAAAAATGATGAAAGCAAACACAGCATCTGTTTTACATAGGCATAGGCAGCTTACCAAGCAATTAAAATATATATATTTCACTGGGCTTTCAGTGGTCCAGGTTTTCATTCAAGCAGTTTTCCCCCAAGTTATTCAGGGACCCTGGTTGCAATCTCCACAACGAGGAAGAGAGTTTTGCTGAATGAAAGTGTCTTTTATAAGACCTCGCTCAGGCATTCTACTCTGACAAAGAGCCACAGTCTCAGAAAACCTGGAGGTGGGGTGGAGGGGTATGTGTGGGGGTGAGGGGGGATGGGTGTGTGCGTGTGGGGAGGGGGGCAGGCTCAGCCCTGTCTGACAGGGTCGCTGTGAGCTGGAACCCACCCCACAGCCGAGAGAGAGAGAAGTGAAAACACAATCACCCACCTCAGTCAGTGAAACAGGGACCTCATCCTTTTAAACAACCCTGTCCCTGGCCTCCAGAGCTGCTGAGAGCAAGGCGGCCCGCAGGTGAGGGAGGACAGGGGCACGGACGGGAACCCAGGTCCATCCTGTCCGTCAAAGGAAAGGGGCCCTGCTGACCTTCCAGGCTCACTGGGTTCCCCATGGGGGTGGTAACGGAGTGACTTAGTTGATTGTTTTAAAATAATTTTATTGGGGGCTCTTATCACAATCCATCCATCAATTGTATCAGGCAATTGTATCAGGCCTTGGAAAGAGGGCAACCAGGAGGGCAACCCATTTCTTGGGGTACCTAGTGAAACCTAGAAATAATAACCACACTGGCCTAGGGACTCTAGGAGTGCTGGGTGGGGAGGCGGAGGGGGCGGGGGGGACTGGGGCAGGGTGGGGTGGGGGGGTGGAGCTTCAGGGAGGAAAGGCAGTGGTCACATCAAAATGCACCCGCCCCCCCACCGCCCTTTCCATTCACTCATTATGCAACACCACTTATATTCCTCGCCCCGAGAGGAAATGAGAATAATTTTACTTCCCATGATCCCCAAGGCCATAGGAAGGTCAAGCTTCTTCCTGATATCTGAATAGCCTCTTGAGTAAGTTCCTGCTGCAGCAGGCCTGTGCCGGGTCTGATTTACTCAGGCTGAGGCTTTTGAACAATTAGGCTTCAAGTCAGGGAGTCTGAACTCCAGCTAAAAGTCCTTCTAAAGCAGTGGCTTTCAACCTTTCTCATGTCGACACCCTTTTAATACAGCGCCCCCCCCCCCGCAACCATAACATTATCTTCGTTGCTACTTCATAAGTGTCATTTTGCTGCTGTTATAAATCAGGTGACCCTTGTGAAAGGATCGTTCGACGCCCAAAGGGGTCTTGACCCACAGGTTGAGAACCGCTGCTCTGAAGGCCCCTGGATCCTGGGGGGAAGTTCTGAAATGACCGCTGCCTTCTAGAAGTGGAAAGGAACAGAGAGAACAATTTGCAGGAGTGTTGTCAGGAGATGGAGGGTTGGAGAAAGAGGCGTTCCTTCATACAAAACCTAGGACAAGGCTGCTTTGTCCAGAGAAAGTGAACGTGGTCCTGTAGCTCTAGATATGGCTTTTAAAGAAATAGACCTGTTCTTCTCAGAATTCCTTCTAATGATATTGCACTTGGGGCAGCAATCCCTCAAAGCACAGAGGACCCAAAGGGGATGCTGAGGGGTCTCGTCTGGGGTGAACGGGGGTTCAAATGGGCAAGCTCTTGACGGGCAGCTGAAAGGCTGGCAGCTGGAAGCTACCCAGGAGCCCTGGGGGTCACCTGCTCCCACAAGATCACAGCCTTGAAAGTCCCATGGAGAATGTCTATTCTGTATATGTGGAGGGAGTCACCCCCATCGACTGGTCCGTCAGTGACCAGCCACGGGGTCAGTGGCAGAGGGGTCTGTAGAGGTCCTGGTGAGGATAAAAAAAAGATTTATGACAATGCTGTTCCAGGCTTGTAGCTGTGACTCCGGACAAAGGCAGGAGGACATGTCATTCTTCACGCACAGTTGGCACTCCATCCAGGTGTGTGTGTGTGTGTGTGTGTGTGTGTGTGTGTGTGTGTGTGTACTGGCTGGCGAAGGGGCAAATGAGGTTTCGGAGGGCGGTGACTCTTCAGCGCTGTGACCTGGTCTGAGGGGGCAACGAGCCTTGGTAGAGAGAGTGGTGGAGGGAACAGGGGAGGGCGGCTGAGAAGCCTGGAAAGGTCCAGTGTGTCTGTCGGGCCAGAAGCGCTGGACGGAGCCATGCCTCACGAGGAAACACCGCCCTCCGATGTCTAATCCGCTGGAACAGAATGGCCAGGGCTGTGGCTGAGATCCCCCACCCCTCCCCTGCTGCCGTCACTCCTCTAGTGGGGATGAGTGCAGGGCCCTCGCATCTGCCGAGGACTCAGGAGGGAATCCTGTGATCCGGCTACCCAGGGCATTCCAGAGTGCAGTTTGGGATACTCAGAAAAACATAAGTGGACCGTGAGATTTCACAGCCATCTGAGATCAAACATGTTGTTATAAGATTGCTATCCAAGGGTCCTCCTCTGAATAGGATAGCTGAATTAAAAAAAAATGTTTCATTGACATAGAATTCATATACCACACAATTCAATGGCTTCAAGAGCTGTGCTGTCATCACCACAATCAACTTTAGAATATTTTTTTTCTTTTTTATACATGTATGATAACCATACACTTGGTTCTTAGCTCTCCATTTCTTCCCAATCTCCCCTGTCACACCTGAAGACCATTAATTGAATGGTCTCCGTAGATTTGGATTTCATGTAAAGAAAACCATACAAACAACAAACCTACCTGCCCCAACAATAGCAAAGTAAGACACAGAAAACCTCAGTCCAAAAGAAAGCAGGAAATGATAAAAACTAGAATAAATTTTCAAGAAAAGCTTTACTGGCAAAGACTTTACATTATCACACAAGTCAGTTCTTCACTCATATTAAGATGAATTGCAATCACCACCACAATTAATTTCAAAACATTTTCTTAGTTTCTCCCCATCTTCCTCCATTCTCCCCTACCATGCTCCCAGGCAATTATCAATCCAGCTACTATCTCGATAGATGTACACATATGCAGAAAACCACACAAAACACAGACAGGCCAGGAAGCAAATAAAGGAACAAAACCCAACGAGAATGATAAGACAAATCAGAGAAAGACCTCAATAAAAGAGAGAGCAGAAAATGTTAAAAACTCGAAAGGGAGAGCCACGATAGAGCGTTCCGTGTTAGCCTAACTCCCTCGGCCAATCACCCACTTCGGCAGTGCTCTCTAACAGCCAGGCCGTGATCCACCACGGTCAGACTGAATGCATGTGGGGGCCTCCAGCGGGACTGTGGGCACCTTCAAAGCAAGACTCTATCTGAACCAAAGTCCAACTGTCAGTTCCATAACCGTGGGAGAGCAGCCATCTGCTTCTTATCTGTTTTGCATGGTTTTCTGAATAGGATATCCAGCAAAGGCACACTAGAGAGCCAGTCATTGGATGGACAACTGCCTAGGGGCATGGCGGGGGAGGAGAGGGGGAATGAGAGCCAACAGTGATGACTCCGAGAAGAAAATGTTCGGAAATCGCTTGCGGTGATGACTGCACAACTCTTCCGAAGAGGAGTGATTGATTACGTCGTAGGATGTGTGAAGTATAGGCCAATCAAACGATAAGACAAAAAACTCGAGAGCCGTACAACTAAGGCCCAGGAAAACGTTCATCCAAACGGGAAATGGAAAATAATGAGAACAAATGGGAAATGGGCTGAAAGGCAACACACATGGGAAGATGTTAAATTTTAATCCAGCAATATCGACGGCAGTTCATTTTCCGATGTGCTCTGTGTGAGGGCAAAGGTATTTAGATCCCTGGCCAATGGGTGGAGGGGATCCATGGGAGTCCTGGCCCCCATGGGGCGCTGCACATGCCATCCACAGTCTGATTGAAAATGCCCTGCTCTTCAGGCAAGCTCTCCACGACCCTCTCCTCTGGTCTTGCATAGTGGGTTTTTTAGAGTCCTTGTACTTATTCTAGGTGGGCTCCTCGGATCCCTTGCTTTGAAGGCTGCGATTTTAAGACCCCAGGTGCTGTTCTTTCTGATGGCCAGGCACCATCTGATTCATTGACTAGGCTTGCGTAGTAAAATTTTAAGAAGATACTGAGAAACAGGAACTGTTGCTGAGGCACACAGTAAGAATAAAAAGGTAAGCAATGGAAGTGCCAGGTTAAGTCTACACGAAAAATGTGACAGAGGCTCCTTGAGAAATGGTCAAATGAATGAGACGTAGCAATGGGAACATCTCCATGTGCCCACTTTAGGGCAGTGTCCCCAGAAATGGGGCACACTTACCATATATACTTGAGTGTAAGCCAACCCAAATATCAGCCAAGGCACCTAATTTTGCCACAAAGACTGCATTAAAAATGTACTGAAAATCTCGGCTCATAAACGAGTACATATGGTACTTTGATACAAGAGATAAAAGTTTCACCATCACGGTATGTGGTATTGGGACCACACCCCCCACATCTATCAGCCCATGCTGGTAACCCCAAAATCCAGTTTCCACGCTTAGTTTTAGGTTATTCATAGCTACTGCCAGCCGCAGTCATGGAACAGCTCTAGTTAGAAGATTGAGGGTGGAAGCCATCAAGCCATGGGAATGGGCATGGGAATGGATGCACAAACCCCCCTCTCCTTGTCGCTCTGTTGCTTCCTGATGCACGCTTCAGCTGAGCTCTGAAACACGACTCTGTCAGCATCCTGAGAGCCTCGGCCATCTCGGGGAGGTAGCAAACTCCTTGGAGGCTTGGAGAGTAGCCCCCCGCCACCCCCCCCCCCCACCTTACTCAGGACCAAAGCCATTTGGCCTCACTCACTGCCATGGAATCAATTCTGAGTCTTGGCAACTGACTCTGTAGGACGGAGGGGGACTGACCGGGGGTTTCTGAGACTGCTTAGGGGAATAGAATGCCTCATCTTTCTCTGGATGGTTTCAAACTTCTGACCGTGTGGTTGGTGGGCCAGCACGAAATGACTAGGTGACCAGGGGTTCTGAAGCTATCCGGGGGGGTCTTGTAGAAACTATTCAACCCCCAATCCTCAGAGGAAAACTCAGCACCACCCGCTCAGGAGAGCAGCTCACCGACGAGCCGCAGTATCTCGGCCAGACTTTTCCAACCTCCAGGGCAGCGAGTGCATGGTTTTGTAAGGGCAGTGGTGTGTTGTCTGGAAGCAGCTGAAAAGGAACCATTGCTTTGGCAGGAAACTGCTGTGCGGCTCGTCAGGGTCCCCTCGGCCCTCCCCATGCTGTGCTGATCGGGGCAGCAGGCTGCTCCTTCCTCCCGCCTACCTCGGGTGCCTACGGACGCCAGTGCACGGAACCGACACGGAGGGAAGTAGGACTGGGACAAGAGCTCCTGAAGTAACAGAGGGCATCTGGAAAGCTCGTACTCCACGGTAGGAGGAAAACCAACACTTTCCTAAGTTATAGTCCAAGTCCATCATCCTGCTTTAGATATCATTCCCAGTCTCCTCTAACAGCTATGCAGCCTTAGTGAGCAGATGATTTTACCTCCTACAGAAGCAGGCATGCTGTTGCTATCTCCTCCCACTGTGTCACCCAGCCCCCCTCATACCTTCCACCAATGCAGGTATTGGGGTTTCTCACCTGTGAGCTCAGGGACCTTACTATAGATTCCACCCACCTCGTGACGCATGCAACTACTGAATATGCATGGTTTATAGCTACTTATAAATGTCCCAAGACTGTAAAGATCGCCCTCTCTCTTCTCCCACCTCCGCATGGGCCATCAAGAGGGACTGGGGTGAACATGCTACCATAAAAGGTGTCTGACTCCTTTATTTTACTCTCTCTTATCTTTCTTCTCCTCGATGAATGAATGTATCATTATCCCCATAGGTTATCGCCTACAGTTGTGCCTACTGGTCCTTCAGTCCTCGGGGGCTGGCTTCCTGAGGAGCCAGTCAATCAGAGAAGGCACACATCAAAGAAAAAGTAAGCTTTATTACTCTACCTAATCCCCGATCTGATCCATGTTCCAGCCAAAGGATGGGGGGGGGGTGTGTGCGCCAATGAATGCACTCACCGGACACCCCCCAGCCCCATCACTCCTGGAACTTGTTTTTGAAGTTCCTGGGCATCTGGGAGCCGGGGATTCAGACTGAATGCGTTCCGCGCTTTCTTCTTTCCTGTGCTCAAAAGCTCCCTCCTCGCTGCCGCTTCTGCTCTGTGGCTGCACGAATATTCCTCTCCAAGTCGCGCTGTGCTTTGCTGTTGCTGTTAATAGCCGAGGATCATGGGATGATTCTAGGCGCCCGCAACACCTGAAAAGATCTGCACGGCCTCTTCAAACGTGCATTGAATGCCCACTGTCTGCTGGGCATCGGACGGGGCACTCAGGCAGTGATCTGCTGGTGCCGAGGAAACACAAATGATGCCTTTCTCCCCAGGTGCCCGGAGAACGTTTGCTGGGGGTCATGAGGACAAGCTTCTGATCTTCTTCTGCCACTCAGAGCAGGAAGGGCCCCGGGGCGCTAGGACTGCTCTCCTGAAAGGTGCTGCAGGCCAGGAGTCTGGAGCTCGGAGCAGTGTCTACTGGGCCGTGGAGTTGGCTCCACAGTCCACGTAATGATGCGTCTCCAGGGAGCTCTGGGTCGTGTGGCCAATGTATGAGATTGTCACAGACGTTCTGGGGACGAGAAACCAGAGAGGGCTGTTTGTGAGGAAGAGGCAACGGAAACTGCCCGTTCGAGCAACAGTGCCCCTGGGGCCACCACCCAATGCGCTGGTCAAAAGCAGGGTAGGGGAGTGTAACTGCTGACCAGTCAATGGAGACCAGGGTCTACAAAGCACAGGGCAGCCTCCTCCCCATGGAGAGCTGTTTAGCCTAAGCTGTCCAGAGCACAGAGGCCGAGAAACCCTGCCCGAACCTTCCTATTCCAAATGCAGTGGACACTTGTCACCTGCAGGCTGGACAGTCCGAGTGCCGGGAATAACCCCCAGGGGCCCGCTCCCCTGGACGCCCATGCAGTAAGCAACCAGGAGCAGGAGAGAATGCTTGGCCAAATGCCTGGTGCTCCCATCCGAAGAAAGAGTTTCTGTTCTCCTGGTGCCCTGAGGTTTCTAAGGGAACCCTCACCCCTACCACCGCCGCCCCCCCCCCACTTCCTTGTAAAGCTAAACTGGACTCCATTTCATGGAGGAAACGGCATGTGTACGGTCCTCCTTGAATGTCCCTCTGTAGTGCATGCAGTGGCCACACAGGGTCTACTGGGTCTCTATGTGAACTGAGACAGGTGCCTCCTCTCTGGCCCCCGGATCTCCTGAGCAAAGGAACCGAGCCCACGCAGCCCCAAACCTAAAGGCCCTCGAGGAAGGGGCGGGGTAACGTACTGCATGAAGATCACTATGTTGTGCACCAGGATGTCCGACAACGTGCAGAAGAAGCTGGCGACGGGCAAAGAGGGAGATGGTCAGACAGGTTCACCAGGACAGTCAGCCCTGTTTAGGGCACCTTCTTCCCGCTCCTCCCCGCTCTGAACTAAGCACTGTCACTGCCTACCAGTCCTGGGGCCCCATGGGCATCTCCCGCACCATGCATCTTAAAGCAACATGCCCCATGAAGGGTGGCGCTTGGCGCCTTTGTGTCTGGTGGACTGGCGTCCCGGTGCTGGACACAGATCACGCGCCTGGCCGCTGAGAAGGGAAGAGGTTCCAGGCCAACCCCAGGCGCCATGGAAGGAAGGGCTGCTGAATTATTTCTGAAGAAACCAGCCACTGAGAACCCTGCAGTGTATAGCTGTACCCTGGTCCCCGGGCACCCAAGGACCCCCACCCTTAGTTCAGAGCTAGGGAGCTTCCAGGGCAAAGGCTAGGCCTGAGGGCAGTTTAGGGCCCTGCCCCACTGGGTGCAAATTTGAACCTTTTAAACTCAGGAAAGAGCGCACAAAAAGAGCAGTGTCCTTACTACACGTAAGTATAGGGTCCTCCCATCTCAGCATTCACAGTAAAATTCACCTGGAAAGAAAACGCCACAGTCAGTCTGTGAGCGAGCGGGCTTGACCGCTCAGGGGGTTTCAAATGTTCATAAAAAAATGGAACGGAAATAAAAAAGGCAACAAGAAGAATATCAACTGGACTTTGCCTTAAAGCTCCATCAAGTTCACGATGTCAGCAATGAAGCGAGCCACTGCAGCCTCTCTCTAAAGACCTGAGGTTCCCTGTACTTCCACCATGCCAAGGCAGCCTGGTACGCTATTAACAAATGAAAAGCTGGGGCCCATGGATGATTTTTTTTTTTAAATCAGGCAACAATTTTGGGGTGTTCTGGACACACACAAAACCCTGCAGGAGCCCGATCAGGGTTATAGGGCGGGTGCGTGACAATTTCCCAGTGATCCTGCAGGCTGAGCGGTCTGCGCATTCGTGGGGACGGGCTCATGGCAAGCGGCTTCTATTTGAGGTGAACCCGAACAGTGAGTGTAGCCGCCGAGCACGACAATTCTCTCTGCGTCGAGCTTTCATCCAGAACCGCGGAGGCTGAGCCCGCTGAGCCAGGGCAGGGTTGGCGGTGGCTTCTGCTGTTGTTGGCGGCCGGTCTTCCTTCTGCAGTCCGGGAGGCACAGGCAGGGCTGAGTCCTTGCAAAGGGATGCGGCCGGCGGCGGGCGGGCGGGCGGGCTGCCTCCGTGGGCTTCATCTTCAGGATCTGGCGCCCCTTCTTAAATCGATGAGCCTGCCGCCGACTGCGGATGTCTCTGGGGCCACCATCCCTATAAGCACTGTTGGCAACTCTCTCTCAAACTCACTGCCATCGAGTGGATTCTGATTCGGGACAAGGTAGGGCTGCCCCTGTGGGTTTTCAGAGATTTTTGACTCGTCGGGGAGTAGATAGTCTCATCTTCCCCCCGCAGAGCAGCTGGTGGTTTCGGAAATGTGTCACGCCGCGTGTGATCCACCGCGCCACCAGGCTGCTGACTTTTCGTCATGAAGTCATACATTATACTCTCATAAATTTGATGCTTGTTCTTGTCTTTCAAGCTCCTGTCCTATCCTCAAACTACAGCCTGTTCAGACACATCCTAAGAAGTTAGATGGAGTTTACTTCAGTGTTGGAAAAGGTAAAACACACACACACACACACACACACACACACACGCCTCGTTCTTTCGTGAGCCTTCTGCAGACCCCTGGCCTAGCAGTACTGTTACTTTCTATTCAAAAGACCCTGGAGTCGTCTCCCACCACCCACAAGCCTCCTCCCTTTTAAGAGGTCAGTAGACCAGGGATTCTAATACTGTCTCTTCTTGATTTGCAGCAAATCTCTTTCGCTTTGAAACTTTCCTTCTCCCTTCCAAAATTATTACAAGGGGGCCTCAAAAAGGTCCATTGGGGAATGACACCCCCAGAAGCTGTTTGGAGGCTCCCCCTCCCACGGTTACGGAGCCTTGGGGAAGAAACGCGGAGAGGAAGGGACGGCGGCCTTCCCGCGGCCCTCTCCCACTCTGACCCAGGAAGGACGGCATACCAGTTGCTCGCTCCGGGGCGGAATGAGGGAGACATTAGTTGTCCCGTATGTACCAACCACTGTGTTCATGTACTGAACCTGGCTCGACAGGCTGGTCACGGCCACAGAGTAGAAGTTGGAGTTCCTGATTTTCAAGGTGGCCTACAGCAGGGCAAGGGAAGAAGCACATGTAAATCACTGGAACCCACGGCCTGGGAGGCACGCGGCCCCAGGATCCGGGGGCCCGAAGCTTACCGTGATGGCGAGCAGGACCAGGGACTCCTCCTTATTGAACCGGACTTTCACCACGTTGATGCCGGCATCATCCACCAGGACCGAATGCGGAAACAGGAAGAAGACCACCAATCCCGATGCCAGCAGGCAGAGCAAGATGGACAGGAGGACATACTGCTTACTGCAAACGACACAGTCCCCAACTGATCCGGGCGGCCAGACCCAGAGGGCCAATCACTTAGACCCAAAGCAAACCAGGTGTGAAGGGAGAGCAGAGAAGAGGCACAAAGGTCAGACACCACACATAGGCCCCGAATGAGCCTATGCGCAAGGACTGTGAATGCTGTTTGCATTCTAGTACAAAGCAGTGGAGGGGAGCTATGTGGACACCTCCCTTCCAGAACAAGCCCCTCCCTCTTCTCCAACTCGATCCCTGCACCGGGACCTCAGATTGTTCCCAGCTTCAAGTTCTGTTCCCCAGACTTTGATGGGGGACAGAGACACCAGCCTTGAGCAACGGGTATAAAGCACGTGGGGGATATGCAAGGACAGACGCAGTTTTCAAAAAGGTTCCCTGGCATCCAGACACAGAAAAGGGAACCAGGGGCAGACGAAGAGGCGGGAGGCGAGTGCACTCACGTTCTCTGAGGCCGCAATCTCTGATCACTATGTGGGATTAAAGCCACCAACTCATTTACTTGTTCTAGAAAAGAACCAAACAGTCACACTGGCAAGTCCTTGTACGCTGGCAGTGCATCCCTTCCTGTCTTAAGAGCATGCTGTCTGGAATTAGATCTTTCTGAAATATGAGTTTCACATGCAGGCCTACAAAGGTCAGGCACCACACATAGGCCCCGAATGAGCACACTGGGAAAGGGCTGTGAATGCTGTTTGCATTCTAGTATAACATGAAACAAGTAAATGCAGACAGTGCCACAAATGACCCAAAAAAAACCCCATCCCCCCAAAACCAAAACAATACTTTATCAGTGCTGCCAAGGCCGTGCATCAGATGTTGGCCAATCTAGGCTGTGACCTGGCATTACCATCAGCCAACCACCAGGCCTGGGAAAGGTGAAGTACTCTGGGCAAGACACCTGACCCGGGAAGCAGAGGTCCAGAGTCTTCCTGTAAAGGAAAGGGCGGCAGGGGCGTCTTCCTTTCAAAGTGAGACTGACTGAAGAAGGCTGCGGTCTGGTCTGTACGCAGATGTCTTTGGAGGAAAAGATCCCCCGGGTTCTGCCCAGCCCTGCACCCGTGCTACTCTAGTTCCTTCCGAGGTGGAGACAGTCTGAGGGTGAGCGCAGAAGTAAACGAGCCCGGAATCCAAGCCGTTTTTCCTCTCCTTCCTTGGCATGTTTTCAGACCCTTGGGGGTTCGTGCTAACTCCATAAAGGTGGCGCCCTGCCAAGTCAGGGGGCGGCGGGCGCTCCCCCTCACCTGTCGGAATGTAGCCCGTCCCCTGGCACGTGAGGCAGGTGATGCTATCCCGCCCGGTGAACTCCACATACGGGAACTGCGCGATGGCCTCTTCCTGCTCTCGCTCGGCCCACGGATCGCTGTCATCTTCTTTGCTCCGCGCGCAGGCAGGGGCAGGGGCGGCGGCGGCGGAATGCTGGGACCCCATGGCTGCGAGGTGGCACTCGTGTCATGTCCTGCGAGGCAACGAGGCACGAGAGAGGAGAACCTCCGAAGGACCGTCGCGACCCTGACCCCCCGCCGCGGGGTTCCTACCGGGGTCCTGATGCGGTCGGCTCTGCTCACCGGCCCCCTCCATCCCCACCGACGGCCCCTCGGCCCACCCGCTGGGCTCCGCACCGCCCCGGGTCTCGGAGTCGCCCCTTCCTCTCCATCACGCCGCACCCTCGGTGCTGTCCGCGAGCGCGACCTCCTGGGCAAACCGCAGCCCCCACGTTAATAATTAACAGCAGCCACCAGCGGTCAACAGCCACTTCCAGTCCCGGGAGGGAGGCGGCCTCAGGTCACGCAGCCTGGCAAAAGGCGATCTTCGGGCCCACCAGGATGGCTCGGCTGGGGGCGAATGCCGGCGACCCCGGGCCTGCGGGGTACCGACTCTCGGCCGCCCCTCTTCGGGCCGGTCCCGGCTACAAACTGGAGGCGGCCCCGCTACGTACCTCCTCGGGCCTCCGAGCGGCGAGCTCGCAGTGCGCACGCGCCGACTGGCAGCTGGTGGCGTGGGGAGGCGGGGAGAGGAAGGGAGGGGCTGGCACCGGCGCGCGCGCGTGCGCACTTAAGGCGCCGGCGGCCTCCGGTGCCGCTGTCGTGCCCTCTCGCCGCCGCTAGAGGACGGCCGAGGGCAGGGAGAGGCGCGCGCGGAGGGCGAGGGGAAAGGGAGACCGCTCTTCCCTGGAAGCGCACAGGAAAGCCCTTGGCTCCCTGATTATTAATTGCCTTCCCCTTTCTCGCATACAAACAAACAAACAAACACCTCGCTGCGGTCCAGACGCTGTCGACTCAGCGACCCTATAAGGCAGGGTGGAACTGCATCTGCGTCTTTACAGGAGTGGAAAGCAGCTTCCCCTGCCGAGTGGCTATGAACTTGAACCACCAACCTGGCGGTCAGCAGCAGGGCTCGTTAGCCCTACGCGGCCCGAGCTCGGGGAAGGCCACATTTTGAGAGCAGGAGACACTTTGCTTTCTGTGAGTGACGTCATGAGCTGCCCCCGGCCTTACAGCAGGAAATCCATTCTCCTCCCCCCACCTCTGTCAGGGACCACCTCTCATCTTTTAGAAATCTGCTCTGCAACGCGTCCCTTGCAAATCCTAAGTTGGTGTTTCCATTTTTTAAAATAGTTTTCTTGGTATCTATGTCACATACAATTTCATGGCTCAATCATATTAAAACGCATATACAGTCACAATCACTATCGGAGCATTCTATTATTTCATTTATCGGAGCATTTTCTTCTCCTACTCATTCTTAGCGCCCCATTTGCCCCTGCTCCCCTGCCATAGCCCTAGGCAATTACCAGCTCAGTTACTGTTTTTTATAATGCACCAATCCTGAATTTCACATACAGAAAATCATACAAGCAGAAAGCAAACAAGCAAATACACCCCAAAACCCCAACAGCAATGATTAGACAAAGTATTAAAAAAAAAAGCAATAAAAAGGAGAAAAACTGAAACAACTTCACAATGTGTCCAAAGGGAGATCAAATCATAAGGTATTACATTCTTATACATACACATCTCAGTTTGCTGGGACAGCAATATGTTGAATGAAAGCACCATTTCCCAGACTCCCTTGCAGATCGAAGTGTCCGTGGGACACAGGTCTGGCCAGTGCCACACAGACTGGCCACAGGCAGCCTGTGGGGCAGGTTTTTGAATTCCTTCCAAGGGATGTCGACTCAGCTGCTTTTTTTTCCTTTGCATCACTGCCCTCTGGTGGGAGTGGGAGGCCCAGCCTTGTTTCTGGAGAGCTGCTGCTGGATTTGAACGGCCAACCCAGTGGGTCGCAGTCCCACACTCAACCACTGCATCACCAGGGCTCAGCCTCAGCTGCTTTTTTGACCTGGCTCGTCTTCCTGCTTGAAATTTGGAATTGGTACCCAGACGGCCGCTGTGTGACCATGAGGCCTGCTACGGAGGACTGACTGGAACAAGCATAGGAATTGCGTTCCTGAAGGCTCTGTGGAACCGCAATCAGGCCGTGGGTGGCCTATCTTTTAGCTTGTCATTACATGAGAAAACCACCCTTCAGAACTGCTTAAGCCGGCTCCTTTCCTTCCTTCCTTCCCTTTGGTAGCTCCCTGGGTGGGGCACATGTTGCATGCACTCAGATACGAGCTGAGAAAACTTGGAAAGTTGGAGGTCACTTAGAGATGTCTTGAAAGTAAGGTAGACTTAGTGGTCTACCCCCTCCCCCGCAAACATACAAACGAACAGTCATTCAGCATTTAAGGAAACCTGGTGGCTTCGTGATTATGCACTGGGCTGCGATCCAGAAGGTTTGCAGTTCAAATCCACCTGGCCCTGCAGGAGAGAAAACGAGGCCGTCTCCTCCCATAAAGGGTGGCAGTCTTGCAGACTCACAGGAACAGTTCTGGCCTGTCCTTTGGGGTCACTGTGAGTCGGCATGAACTTGATGGCAGTGAGTCTGGAGTCATTCAGCATTTTCCCAAGGACAAAGCTCAGAAGAATCAGGAAGCAGGCAGCAGGGAGGAAATGGGGCTAGTGCTGTTCCATTGAGGGGCTTGCACTGAATGAGGTGTGTGCCAGTCTGGGATGACCAGAGAAACAAACCCAGAGACACTCATGTGTGTCTAAGACAGAGCTTTATATCAACGTATAATTGAATATTGAGAAACCATCTCAACCCAGTCCAATTCAAGTCCCTAAGTCCGATGTTAGCACCTAGGTCCTATAAATCCCTACTTAGACTCACGCAACACATGCAGTGACACTGAAAGCAGGAAGAAAGCTGACAGGCCAGTGGGTGGAAAGTCTTGTGGATCCAGTGGTGGTGGAAGCATCTCAGTGCTGGTACCACGTGGCTCCTCCAGCTCCAGGGCTCTAGCATCACTCCATGTGTCAGCAGGAAGAGGAAGCAGAGTCTGTGCGTGTCCCACCTCCAGCGAGCTAATGATCTCCTTGAGGCGTCCGAATGAGGTCATCGAGACCTGACTGACAGGCTAGACTCCACCCCTTTGCAAGGTGATAACCAGAGATTATGTAACTGCCACAAGGGGAGACAGAGTGCGTATAGATGTTGAGTGCAAGAAAGAAAAATCTTAGATCTGCTTTGTTGACTTGCTAATAAAAAGCTTTAAAGAAATCAAATTGAGAGGAACTTACCCAGGGCACGAAGCTAGCAAAAGCAGCTGGGATTCAGGCACTGGCCTCTGGTGATGACAGAGGTTCTGCTCTCTGTATTAAAGCTGGATCTCCCTGCAAACTCATGACAGATGTGTTTTCCTTTTGAGAAGCTATCTAATAAATATTTTGTTAATTAAAAAAAAAAACAAACAGCAGTTGAAGCACTTTCTTCTCTAAGCCACCTTTGCCTGAAAGTCCTCCTGCTGCAGTCACCTTGGGGTGACAGCCTGTGCCAAGGGGCCCCAAGACATTCCTGGTACCATAGTGTGTTGGTCTGGGTTGACTAGGGAAACTCATATGTGTATCAGAAAGTGCTTTATATACGAGAGTAATGGTTTATTGAGAAAACATCCCAGTCCCGGCCAGATCAAATGCATAAGTCTGAGATTAGCCCACAGATCTGGCACTAGTCCGTAAATTCCTTTAAACTCATGCAACATATGCAATGATGCCAAATGCAGGAAGATCACAGGCCAGTGGGTGG
>PVJH01030586.1:0-24663 GCA_004026705.1 Nesogale talazaci
TGAATGGCATAATATGTGAATTGTGTGCCAATAAAAATTTTTTTAATTAAAAAAATAGAGATGTCACCAAAAGAGAACCCACAGACTGGGGGAAAGGGTTGACAATGACATATTAGAGAAGGAATTAATAAAAAATATATCAAAAATTTCAGCACCTCAACAAGAAAAAGACAAATAACCTAATTCAAATTTTCAGAGGAAATGAACTGACATATGAATATGCATATTCACAACTGTACTATTCACTATAGCTAAATGATGAAAAGCACCCAAATGCCCATCAATGGAAGAATAGAAAAATAAACTCTGATACAAACATACGTACACAAGATGGAATATTACAGAATATGTAGAACAACCAGGAATCTGAGAAACACCCTCTAACATGGATAAACCAGAGGGCACTTGTTGTTTTTGCTGTTAGGTGCCACTGAGTCAGTTCCATTCCATAATGACCCGCTGCAAAAGAGAAGGAAACATTACCTGCTCCTGTGACATCCTCACAATGATGTTTATGCTTGAGCCATTGTTGCAGCCATGGTGTCAATCCATCTCATGGAAGGCCTTCCTCTTTTTCACTGCCCCTCTAGATTTCCAAGCTTGAGGTCCTTCTCCAGGGACTGGTGTCCCGTGACAACACGGTCAAAGTATGTTAATTGACATCTAGCCGTTCTTGCCTCTAAGGGGCACTCTGGCCATACTTCTTCTAAAACACATCTGTTTGTCCATTTAGCAATCCATAGTACTTTCAATAGTCTCCTCTTGTACCACAATTCAGAAGCAGATATTCTTATGCTGGATTACATTTCTTTACCACAAAAGGACAAATATCGTATGCTACTACTATCATGAAAAGTCAAGAAAATGTTTGTGCTAGTACCTTAATCCAATGTCAATTTGGAACTTGAGAAGATAAAGAGTGATGGGTAGAGTCTAGTCTGACAATCAGATCATAGTCAAGGAGGCCTCTGTGAGGGCATGTGAATTCTGGGAATTCCTGGATTTCCTCCCTGAGACAACCATCCACTGACAAGACACATGGCGCTGTGCCCTGGGACTAGAGAAGTCATATGAACCTACCGTGATGTGACCAGACCTCTGGAGCCGGAGAAGTCATGTAGAGACCCCTACCAGTGCTGAGGTACTTACAACACCACTGAATCCACAAGACTTCCAGCCCACTGGCCTGTGATCTTTCAGCATTCGGTATCATTGCACGTATTTTGTGAGTCTGAGAAGGACTTTATAGATTGGTATCAGACATATGGGCTAATATTGGGCTTATGGACTTGATCTGGTCTGGGTTGGGATGTTTTCTCAATATTCAATTGTTCTTGTATATAAACCTCTTTCTTACATACATATGAATCTCCCTGGATGTGTTTCTCGAGTCTACCAGAATAATGCAATGTTCTCACACTAAAAGAAACATTTTTTAGTGGAAATCATATGCAGGATGGTAAGGAAAATAGAGGAAATCTCAGGCTAGAGGAAAGAAAAGAGTTAACACAGGTGGAGAGGAAGACCCTATACAACTTAATGAGAAGGAATTGAGGTCTTAAGTTTGTGAGTCGTCATCTGAGACGAAAGAAGAGTGAAAGTTGAAAGGTAGATGGAAGCAACTACTCCAATTAATTAATAGACCAGACAACTATTAGCCCCCACCACCCTAAGACTAAGAAATCTAGATGATTCCTGGTTACCACAGACAACAACACTGGAAAAGGTCACATTAGAAGATCCCAGATAGAGCGTAAGAAAATGTGGGACAAAACTCCAAAACATAAAATCAACAATCTTAATCAAACTGGTAGCTTACCTAAAACTATCACCTTGTTCACTGTTCAGATCTGGAACTGAACTCACTATTTTAGAATAGTCAACCATTTAACATTTTAAAAGGCAGAATTTATTTAGTGACACGGGGTTAATTAAAAATAAATAACAGAAGCCGAAAACATAGGAAGATTGTAGGCAAAGCAATTGTATATTGAAGGGATATAAATGGTCGAGTTAGAGCAAAATGAGTATAAATTGGTGAATGTAAAACTAGGGGTCTGCTCTATTAACTTTCACCTAAATCACAATAAAAGGCTTTTGAACATCTCCTTGAGGTTCGATATTGTGATAAGAAAATGTCTATTCGCCTACCAGGAAGCCTAGTTAATATTTTAATTCAAGTTTATACACTAGCCACTAAAGATAATAATGAAGATACTGAAGAATACACCAACTTCTTTTATCTGAACTGATTAAACATGAAGTCAAGATGCATTAATATTTACTGGTGCTGAAGGGGAAAAATCTATGTACATATATTGATAAGGTCAATATTAAAGAAACACATCGACAGTGGGTCCCTACTCAAGTACTCCTCCAATACAAAAACACCTGTTCCATGCTCACCTTCCCAACATGATCGCTGAGGACAAAGCAGATGCATAAGCAAATGTGGCAACAAAAAAAAAAAAAGCCTATGGTGCCTGGCTATCAAAAGATATAGCGCATGAGATCTTAAAGGCTTGAAGATAAGCAAGCAGCCATCTAGCTGAGAAAGAGCAAAGCCCACATGGAAGAAGCACACCAGCATGTCTGACATGATCACTGTGGACAAAGCGGGTGCATAAGCAAAAGAGGTGAAGAAAGCTAATGGTGCCCGCTTATCAGGGAATGTAGGATCTGGGGCCTTAAAGGCTTGAAGATAAATAAGCAGCCATGTAGCTAGGGAACAACAAAGCCAGTATGGAAGAAGCACAGCAGCCTGGGTGATCATAAGGTGATGAGGGGATCAGCAGTCAGACATCAAAGAACACAAAATCATATAATTGTGAATGAGGGGCAATGCAGAGTGGGGACCCAAAGTCCATCTGTGGGCAACTGGACATCTCTCACAGAAGGCCTGAGGAGGGAATGAGGCAGTTAGGGTGCAGTATAGCAATGATGCACCATACAATACTTCTTTAGTTCTTGAATACTTCCTCCCCCACTATCACGATCCCAGTTCTACCTTACAAATCCAGCTGGACCAGAGGTGCACACTGTTACAGATTGGAACTGGAAACACAGGGAATTCATGTCAGAAGAACCCCTTAGGACTGGTGCTAAGAGGGGCAATAATGGGAGGGTGGAGGGAAGGTAGGGTAAAAAGGGAGAATAGATTACAAGGCTCTACATATGGCCTCCTCCCTGGGAGACAGACAGCAGAGAAGTGGGTGAGGGGAGACATCAGATGGCATAAGATACAACAAAATAATAATAATTTATAAATTATCAGGGGTTCATGGGGAAGGGGTAGTGGGGAGGGAAAGGAGAATGAGGAGCAGATATCAAGGGCTCAAGTGGAAAGCAAGCATTTTGAGAATGATGAGGGAAACAAATGTACAAAAGTACTTGACACAATGGATGCATGTGTGGATTGTGATAAGAATTGTATGAGCCCCCAATAAAATGATTTTTTTAATATTTACTGGTACTGAGAATGGAAAAAGAAAGATAATATATAGTTGGGAAGTATGACTTTGCAATTGAGATTCTACAGATTTGGGTGATTGGATTTTACAAAACCAGTAACTTATTCATTGCAAATACCTTTTTCAACATGTATAGCAACTATATATGTGAACTGAAGAAAAATTGGTGCATTTTAATTGCAGTGCTGAAAAAGAATATTGTATCTGCTAACAGGACAAATCAATCTGTCTTGGAAGCAATATGGCCAAAGTGTTTGTTAGACTCAAGTAGAGTCAGATTTCATCTTACAAATTTTGGATATGTTGTCAGGAAAGACCAGCCCTTGGAGAAGGACATCATGCTTCGTAAAGTGAAGGGATAGCAAAAGAGAGGAAGGCCTTCAATAGGATGAATTGACACACTGCCTGCAACAATGGGCTCAAGCACTGATGTGAGGATGGTACAGGACCAGGCAGTGTTTCATTCTGTTGTGCAGAGGGTCTCTATGTTTAGAAACTGGTGGGAGGGGGTCTAAAAACAGTAATACCTGTGGATACAACTGGACCAATGAGTAACATGGTGAATGGAGAAAAGGTCGGAATTGTCAAGGATTTCATCTTGCTCGGATCCATAATTAATACTCAGGGAAGCAGCCGCAAGAGATCGAATGACACATGACATTGGGCAAATCTGCACGTGTGGTATTTGAAGTTGGACATTTAGAGGGTGGAACACTTGCTGGGACACCACAGATGCTTCCAGCTCAAGCTTCCAAATCTCAAGCTTGACGCTTAAATCTTAAGATTTATCTTCTACTTTTATTATGTTTTGCCACTAAATCCTGTGGATTCTTACGAGCGCTCTCCCTTCAAGAAGCACAGGTTCACTTAAAGTTAGTGAAGATTGACACTTTGGAGGGTTTCTGGTCTCATAGTCAAAACTAAACTCATTGCCATCAAATCGATTCTGATACACAGTGGCCCTATATAACAGAGTACAAGTGGGTACCCCTCAAAAAAATCCATATTTTTTTTCAAAGCTAAGTATTTAAATTTTTTTACCAAACAACTTTATCACCTCCAAAGTGCTCTCCATTACACTTAATATGTTTGTCATCTGTGATTCCATTCTTGGAAACATTTCTCAAACCTACCTGTTAGGATGGCTGACAGCATTTTCTTGTTTCTTCCTTCGCTTCTTCTGTATAGTCATGTCCTTTCCTGTCTCTTTGCATCTGTAGAAACAAAAAGAAGTTTCATGGAGCAAGGTTGGGAGAATGAGGTGCATGGGGCAAGAGAGTCATGTTGCTTTTTGCCCAAAACTGGAGCACTGAAACGGCTGTACGAGCAGGTGCATCGTCATTGCGGCAAAACCAGTCCCCCGTTTGCCACAACTCGGGTCTTTTTGGTCACACGGTGTTAGACAATCTTTTCAGAACTTCTAAATAGAAAGCTTGGATAACAGTCTGACCTGGTGGAACAAAATCCATTTTGTCCATTTGGGAAGTTTAGGGACCTCCAGATAAGATTTGTCATCAGTCAACATGTCATCTTTTTTGAAATGAGAAAACTACTCATATACACTTGAGTTTTCCCCGTAGGTGCTGTCCTTGTAAGATATGTTCAACATCACAACAGTTTCTGCAGCATTATTGTTGAGCAGGAAACAAAATTTCACAGCCGCACGCTGTTCTTTTATATCAGTCATTACAAAAAAAAAAGAGGTTTGAGCGAAACTACTTTGACCAAAAAAATTTACTGTGATCAGAGAGAACCTTCCCAGGTGACACCGCTGTGTGCACCAACAGAACGAGTTTCTCTTGGCTTACCTAGCAGGAAAAATGTGTATTAAGAAAACTCCACTCTGTCCAGCAAAATTTCAAGATTTGTGGGGAGTACCCCTTTTTAGAACTGTCCCTGTGGGTTTCTCAGGCTAAAAATTCTAAAGAGAGTAGAAAACCTCATGGTTCTCCCTTGGAACATTTGATGTGTTCAAACTGCTAGTCTGAGGTTATCAGCTCAACGAGTAACTTGCTATGCCTCCAGGATGGAGAGATTAGAAAAATATGAGAAGGTTAATCAATAGTCCAGAAAACAATGCATTAACTGACATTTTGTATATGCAAGTAGCTCTCTGGGAAGTTCATGATGTTTCTTTTCTTACATGAGATAGTTTCAAAAACACAGAACCCTGTCATCCTCTCAGGAAAAAATAGCTATAAAATTCTTTTGTTTACTTTATATGGTAATCAACTGATATCCACTGCTTTATCACTAAAGCTTCAGGCAAATGCAGCAAAAGCCAGAAAGAACAAGCATGCAAAAGGAATGCCATGAATAGGGAAATCATCTTAAGAAGAAAACTCTGAGTCATGAAATTTTATGCAGTTTGAAATGTGCAAAGAAAGGATAGTTATGGCGGGGGGGGGGAATGAGTAGGTGGCTTAAAGGGAATTCTCGAGAAAATATCCCATAATCTTCTTACTTCTTTAGAATAAATTGATAAAATGTTGAGAGAAAAGATAAGAGGCATGAAAGGTAGATATGTCAAATCAATACATAGCTATCTTTTGTGACTCTTATCTCTGAAGGAGAGGACAGAAAAGCTATAATTATAATATTCAGGAATTAAGCAAAGACTTTGCTTCAAAATCAGAAATATCAGTGTTTGAATTTGAGCTCTGGGCATTTTTAACTGAAGAAAATTGAGTACGTAAGATCCTTGGTGTTATAAAATGGGTTATACTAACAGTAGTGATCTCTTACAGTGATTGGGAAATTATGTGAGGCCTCTTAGCACAATGACATCCTGAGCCGCTCACTTCAAGGTCAGCAGTTCGAAACCACTAGCAGACAAGTCTTTCCATTCCCATGGAGATACAGTCTCAGAAACCCACCTGGAAAATTCTCCTCTGCTGTACGATAGCTATGAATTACAATAGATTTGATGACTGTCAGTTTGGTTCCACTTTTAATAATTATAAAATAACTGTCACTTATGGCTCTTGTTTGAAATTTCAGGTGCAAATCTGACAGCCAAGTAACCTTGATTTTTTTTTTTAATATCAATAAAGACTCTCAGGCCAATTGTGCAGAGGAAGCCAAAATACAGATCCCTTTCAGCCTTCCGCATTGGCTGACTTGCTGCTGAGACCATTGCTGTATGCATGACTCATGCTGTTTCTGGGTTCAGTATAGGGTGCAGAGCTCCATAGAGATCATCAGAGAATTGCTATGAGTCAACAGGAGAGAAGTCCCTGAGATTCAACGTCCTGTTTCAGCCCGACGAGGTCACAAATGATCATGCCAGGAGCATCTCACCAAAAAGAAAGTGGTTCTCCCTTGGTTTCCAAATCATCAAAATTGCTCTCCCACAACCCTCTTGAAGGTGGAAAAGCATTCCAGCGAAGATTACCACAGATGCAGTTCTAAAATAGGCCATTTAGAAGCTACAATTAAATCCTAATTACATATTCTTGCCAATTAGAGAAGGAGCTACCCTCCCTAGTGGGCAAAGTCCCCAAAAATCCAAAGGCTGGAAAAAATTTCTGTGCTCACCTTTCCCCCCAACAACCCACTCTTGTTTCAGAGGCGCCTTACTTACAAACCTCTGCTGTTTCCTTGGAACCTTGGAGAAGTTTCTTGACTTCTAAACTGGAGGAGTCATCTGAAAAAAGTGTTGCTGCTCACACTGGCCTCACAATGTTGTTTGCAGGATCAAATGGTCTCAATCCCACAGCATAATAAAAAAAATACTCTCTGAACAACTACACTCAAAGCTCTGGCTTTACACTCCAAAAAATATCAAACTCATTACCATGGAGTTGGTGCCAACTCATAGTTGCCCTTTTGAACAGGGTAGAATCACTCTGGTGGATTTCTGAGACTATAACTTTATGAGAATAGAAAATCTGGCCTTTCTTCCTTGAATCGACTGGTGGTTTCAAACTGTTGACTTTACAATTAGCAGCCCAATGCATAAGCACTGCCACCCATGCTTCTGAATTAATACCTAGAAGGTTCCGGTGTTGTTAGGTACCAGTGAGTTGGTTCTGACTCTACATCAGATTGGAACATTGCCTGGTCCTGCACCCGCCTCACAAGTATTCTTTTTTTTTTTTGGGGGGGGGGTGGCCATCACTGCCCTCTGGTGGTTGTGGGAGCTACCCAGCCTTGCTCCTGGAGAGCTGCTGCTGGATTTGAACCGCTAAGTCAGTGGGCCGCAGTCCCGCACTCAACCACTATGTCACCGGGGCTCAGCCTCCTCACAATAATTCTTATGCCTGAGTTCATTGTTGCAGCCATGTGTCAATCCATGTCATTGAGAGTCTTCCTCTCCTTCGCTGCCCCTCTGGTTTTCCAAGCATGGTGTCCTTCTCCAGGGACTGATTCCTCTGACGACATGCCGAAAGTATGTAATGCAAAATCTTACCATCTTGGCCTCGAAGGTACACTCGGCCAAACTTCTTCCAAGACAGATTGGTTTGTCCTTAGAGGTCCATTGTACTTTCAAAAATTTTCTCCAGCACTGTAATTCAAGTCCATCCATTCTTCTTCGGTCCTCCTTATTCAATGTCTAACTCTCACATGCACATGAGGCTATTGAAAAGACCAGAGCTCTTAGTCCTCAAAGTAACGTCCTTGCTTTTCAATAGTCTAAAAAGGTCTGTACAGTAGATTTCCCCAATGCAATTCATCTGTTTCCATGAGCAATGACTGTGGATCCAAGAAGGACAAAATCTTGACAACTTCAACTTTTTCTCCATTTATCAGGATGTTACCTATTAGTCCAGGTGTAAGGACTGGGGTCTTCTTTACATTGAGTTGTAATCCATACTGGAGAATACAATCCACTATCTTCACCAGCAAGTGCTTCAAGACCTGATCACTTTCATCAAGCAAGGCTGTGTCAACCGCATTTCTCAGGTTGTTATTTTCCATTTCCGGTGCAGATTATTCTTCATATAATAGAGTTTCTCTGATTATTTTCTCAGCACACAGACGGAGTAAGTACAGTGACTCACACCTTTCCTGATTTTGAAACACACAGCATTCTCTTCTATTTGCATAACCATCTCGATCCATGTACAAGTTCTGCATGAACACAATGAAGTGTTCTGAAATTTCCATTCTTCTCAAGATAATCCAAGTTTTGTATGATGCATGGTGTCTTGGCATAGTTAATAAGTCATAAATAAATATCTTTCTGGTATGCTCTGCTATGAATCAAGATCCATCTAATGTCAGCAGTGATCTCCCTTGTTCCACGTTCTCTTCTGAACCAGCCTGAACCTCTGACAGCTTCTTGTCAATGTACTGCTGCAACCATTGTTGTAGGGTCTTCAGTAAGTTTCCTTGCATATGACATCAGTGATATTGTTCTATAGTTTGAATATTCTGTTGAGTCACCTTTCTTTGGAATGGTTATAAAAACAGATCTCTCCCAGTCAGTTAGCCAAGTAGCTGTCTTCCAAATTTCCTGGTGAAGAAGTGGAAGTGCTTCTAGTACTTCATCAGTTTTGTAGAAACACTTTTCTTTGTATTCCATCAATTCTTGGATCCTTGTTTATGGAGAATGCTTTCAGTGAAGCTTGGACTTCTTTCTCCAAGACCTTTGGCTCTTGCTCCATACTCCCTCCTGACACAGTTGCATGTCAACCAGATCTTTTTGGTAGAGTGACTCTGGGTATTCTTTCCGTCTTCTAATATTTTGCCCTTAGAATTTTTCAACATTGCAATTCAAAGGATGAAAAGCTGACATCAAGGACTCAAGTGGAAAAGCAGATATTTGGAGAATGATGGCAGCAGCAGGCATGTGAAGGTGCTTGGCACAGTACCTGTATTTTATGTATTGTGAAAAGTGATGGACGAGCCTCCAATAAAATGATTTAAATAAAAAATTACACCTTTGAAAAAAGGAAAAACATGTAATAAAAATTTTTTAAATCACATCCCAAAAATTGCAATTCAAAGCTTGATTCTATTTTTTCGGTTCTTTTCAGCTTAAGGTATGCTGAATGTGTTCTTTCTTTTTTGTTTCCTGATTCTAGGTCTTTGCACATTTCATTATAATATTTTACTCTGTCTTCTTGAGCTGTGCTTTGAAAATTTGTACTCAACGCTTTGACTTCATTTTTTCTTCCATTTGCTTTTGCTACCCTATGATTAAAAAACAAAATTCAGTCTCCTCTGACATCTGATTTGGTCTTTTTTTTCTTTCTTGTCTACTTAGTGACATTTTGCTTTCTTCCTGAATTATATTCTTGGTGTCTTCTCATAACTCATCAAGTGTTGTGTCATTATAGTTCAATGCATCAAATCTGCTCTTGAATTTCTGATGGGATACACTCTTGTGGGATTATTTTAAATGTATTCACCTTAGATGCTGATATTGAGTTTCTCCAGTGTCCCTTCCCACAAATGTAGTTGATTTCTGTGTATTCCATCTGGAGAAATCTAGGTGTTGTTGAAACAGAGTAAGGAACAAGCTGTTGCACAATTCCATTATGAGATCTCCAGCTTAGCTTTTATTTCCAATTCCCTATTTTCCAACTACTGTTTCTTCCTCTTTGCTTCTAACTTTGGCATTCCACTTGCCAAGAATTATCAATGCATCTTGATTGAATACTTGATCAATTTCAGACTGAAGTTTTAGGTAAAATTCTTCAATTTATTCATCACTAGATTTTGTGGTTGGTGCATAAATTTGAATAATAGCTGTGTTGATTGAATTTTCCCCAAAGCAGATACATAAAATCATATCACAAACAGAACTGTACTTGAAGATCAATTGTGCAATGTCTTTTTTGACAATGAATACCATCCCATTGCTCTTGATTGTGTTATTCCTTGCTTAGTAGATTGACTGATTTTCTGATTCCAAATATCCATCTCAGCTCGATAGAGTAACATAGTCCTTAAACCATGGGCCACATGTGGCCCGAGAATGTTTATCCAGCCCGCTGGGTGTTTTTGCCACTACTCCCTTCCTGCTTAGAGGCCAACTCGTTTCAGGTCCACGGTAAATTTGTTCATAGTTTTTTGGGTTTTCTTAACTACAGTCTGGCCCCCCCCAACAGTCTGAGGGACAGTGAACTGACCCCCTGTTTAAAAAGTTTGAGGACCAGGAGTTGTCAAAGGGATCAGTTAACAGGGTTTAAGAACTGAAAACCATAGCTTTGCATGCTCGCTTTCCTCATATGATCACTGATGACAAATGTGTGCATAAGCAAATGTGGTAAAGAAAGCTGATGGTGCCCGGCTATGAAAAGATATAGCATTTGGGGTCTTAAAGGCTTGAGTAAACAAGCGGCCATCCAGCTCAGAAGCAACAAAGCCCACATGAAAGAAGCACACCAGTCTGTGTGACCACAAGGTGTTGAAGGGATCCTGTGTCAGACATCAAAGAACTAAAATTATATCATTACAAATAGGGAGGAGTACAGATTGGTGACCCAAAGCCCATCAATAAGTGAAGCGACATTCTCTTACAGAGGGGCTGCAGGGAGGAGATGAGCCAGTTAAAGTACAGTGTGGTAACAACAAAATATGCATCTTTCCTCTAGTTCCCAAATGCTTCTTCACACCCACTATCATGCTCCCGGTTCTACCAGAGAAGTCCGACTAGAACAGAGGATGTACACTGGAGTCAGAAACATGGGGAATTTAGGATAGATATTCCCTCAGGACAAGTGACAGAAGTGGTGATACTGGGAAGGTGGAGGGATGGTGGAGTAGAAAGGGGGAACTTATTTCAGGGATCTACATATAACCTCCTCTCTGGGGCATGGCCAACAGGGAAGTGAGTGAAGGAACACATTGGACAGCGTACGATATGAAATAGCAATTTGTGAATTATTAAAGGTTCATGGGGGGAGGGAGGAAGGGAAATATGGAGAGGTGAAACTGGGGGGCGTAAGGAGAGGGAGTATGTTTTTGAGAGTGGTGATGGCAACAGTGTGCAAATGAGATCTGCATACAAGTGATGTATGCAGATCATAAGGGGAGGTGTGTGAGTGCCCAATAAAATGATTCATTTTAAAAAGGAGGGAGGGGAAAGAGGAGGAGGTTTTTTTGTTTGTTTGTTTGTTTTCAAACAGGAACTTACACTAAGGACTCAAGTGGAAAATGTTTGGAAATGTATGTGGCAACATGTGTGCAAATGTTCTGGATACAGATGATGTACTAAATGTTATAATAGCTGTAAGAGCCCCCAATAAAATTATTTTTTAAAAAAAAGAATAAAGGTCTTGAAGCAACACACACACAAAAAAAGTTTGAGAACCCTCTGGTTGATATTTGTGTGTCCCATTTTGCTTTAGACCATTTCCAACTTTCCTAGATGCATATTTTTCACATTGCAAGTTCTCATCATTATCTGATGTTTTCAGCTGTTTCTTTTTTATCTTGATCCATGTCCCATCAGCAAATGAGGGTCCTGGGGGCCCCACTTTCACAGGATTTACTCCAATCATGTCACCGTGGTTAACTCCACTCTGAGAAAGCAGCTCTTCTTCAGTCACATTTTGAGTGCCCTCCGACCCAAGGGTCCCATCACCTGGCACTACCCCTGGCAATATTTTGTTTCCTTCATTAGTCCTTCAGTATCTGGCAATGTTTTGAAGCTATGCATAATTTTCTAAGCAATGCATATCTTTTTCAGTGGCTACTTTCTCTGAAGTGAGCAACCAAGTCTCTTTATTGTTTATTACCACATATACTCATGTATAAGCCAAGATTTGCAGCACATTTTAATGCTGTTTATGTGGTAAAATTAGGGGCCATGGCTGATATAGATGGCATTAGTCTACAGCTCTGCTAAAACATCTTTATTCTGAGTGACACTGCTGGCATTTGAAATACCAGTGACACAAGCCACCATAGTGTGACAACCTGACAGAGAAGTGGTGGACTTCTAGATGGGAAACAGCAACAAACAAAAACAAAACCAAGCAGACTAATAAATAACTTCAGAAAGATACATATTAACATTGCATGGTTGCAGAAAGTTTTTCAGAGATGATAGCTGTTGCAGCTTGCATGATAAGTTGGATATGAGAGAAACTGGGGAAAGAACATGTTACCAGAAACAAGGAAACCATAAGCACAAAGCTTCTGATAGGAAAGATGCATTTTTTCAATTATTTTATTAGGTGTTCATACAACTCTTATCACAATACATACATACATAAATTGTGTCAAACACATTTGTACATTTGTTGCCATCATCATTCTCAAAATATTTGCTTTTTACCTGAGTCTTGGTATCAGCTCCTCATTTTCCCCCTTACCACTCCCCTTCCCTCATGAGCCCTTAGTAATTTATAAATTATTATTATTTTGTCATCTTTTACATTGTTGATATCTCCCTTCACCCACTTCCCTGTTGTCTGAACCCCAGGGAGGAGGTTATATGTAGATCTTTGTAATCGGTTCCTCCTTCATCCCCCACCTTCGCTCCACCCTCCCAATATCTTCACTCTCACCACTGGTCCTGAAGGGATCATTTATCCTGGATTCCCTGTGTTTCTGGTTCCTATCTGTACCAGTGTACATCCTCTAATCTAGCCGGATTTGTAAGGTAGAATTGGGATCATGATGCAGTGGGGGGGGAGGGAGGAAGCATTTAGAAAGATGCATTTAAAGAGCAGAAAAGAGGGCAGTAGGACAAGGGTGATGAGGCCAAGGTTTTATTGGAGTTTGCCTGAGACCATATTACATAAAATCCTGTGTGACTTGGAAAGTACTTCACATATACAAAGGAATCAAAAGATCAGTAACTTACCCTGAGGTAAGAGAGAGAACATACTACTACAGAGGAAATGTGTGTGAAATGCAGAGATCAGATTAAATACAATTTCCCTGGCTTGATGAGGGTTATCTAGAGTCCCCTCATGGCACAAGCACTTGACTACTTCCTGAAATACTATTGGTTCATACCCACACATATGTGCCTCAGAAGACAGGCCTTCTAAAATGGCACAGTTATAAAGCCCCAACCCCTACTTTACTTTGCAACACATAGGTTCCTATAAGTCGAAATTGATGATAATGATAGATTAGACAGATGATAGATAGATAGATAGATAGATAGATAGATAGATAGATAGATAGATAGATAGATAGATAAAAGAGATTAATTCCCAGCGATTATCTTATAGAATATAGGACAGAGTAAAAAATAATATCTGTAGGTCAGGCAGGAAACTGGAGACTTCTGCAGACCTGTGTACCAAGATAGAGAGATCAAATGACTGGAAAACTGCAGAATAAACAAAAGTGAAGTGTGTCAAAATATGTGTTTATAAGTTGAAGATAGAACATATCCTAAGGAGGTTCCCTCAACTGATTGTTTGTGCTGCATTAGGGTGAGAAATTAGATTGTAAGACATCACATTATGGAATAACAACTAGACTCCTGTTTGACCACAACTAAGGATCATAGCCTAGTCAAATTCACATATGAAATTAATCATAACAATAACCATTGTCAGATGTTTGAATTTCATTACCTAATACATTAATTCTTATCATTGTCTACAGATTGAAATCTCCCAGGAAACTTGGAAAAATACTGATGTCTAAGCCTCACTCTTATTAATTCTGATATAATTTGTCTGGAGTACAGCTTGGGCACTTGAAATTTTTAGAAGTTCTTCAGTGATTCTAATTTCCAGGCAAGACTGAGACCACTGGAATGAATAACAAGAGGAGAATTTTAAGCAAGCAAATGACACACACTGAATTTCCTTTAAGAGAGTTACTGTGACCGCTACATGAGTATAACACTCTCCCAGGAGAGTTCCCACTGAAGAGTAAGTATCTGGTGCTTTGTTTGCTTCCCTTCCTGTGTCCTTTCAACCTTGCAGAAATTTGGAGTTTCTAAATATTCTAGAGGGGAAAACTCAACGAGGTATTGAGAAATAAGTAAAAGTAGTGTCTAGGTTATGAACAAAGCTCATTCCTCAGTGTGTCTTTAAGTAAAAGTTGTCGGTAAATTGGCACTTATTTAAGCTTGAATTTAGTTCAAGGAAAGACTTGCTCTTCCCGTAGCAGCCTGAAGTGATCTGCCAAAATGATGGGTTATTCACAGGACCCAGAAACCCCACAAAATCAAGCAAATGAAGAAGGTTGAATCTTCAGATCCACTTTAAGAACCCCCATGAAACTGCCCAAGTCATCAGGCTGTGCATATCTAGAAAGCCACCAAAGATTTGCAAGATGTCACTTTGCAAAAGCAGTCTGTGCCCTTCTGAGGTTACAATGGTGGAGGTGGTAGGTGTGCCCAGGTCAAAGAGTGGGGTTGGGCTCCGGGTCAAAGGCCCAAAATGAGTGCTGGATTTTTGCTGCACTTGCTTAAAGAAGCAGAGAGTTATGCCGAACTTTGGGATTTAGATGTGAATTCTCTGATCATTGAGCACATCCAGGTGAACAAAAAGCCCCCAAGATGCGCTGCTGGACTTACAGAACTCATGATCAGATCAATCCATCCATGAGCTCCCCCTGCCTGAAGTGATCCTTAGTGAGAAGGAACAAATTGCTCCTAAACCAGAAGAGGAGCTTGCACAGAAGAAAACGATATTCTTCCCCCCCCAAAAAAAAAAACTGAAGAAGCTAAAATGTATGACTCGGGAGTACAGTAAGCTTAAAATGAAAGTTAATCAAAGGTGGTTTTCTGGATTGGGTTTGTTTTTAAGGCTTGGAATCCTTTGAATAATTTAAAAACTGGATGCACAATAAATGAAGGTTATTGCAATGAAGTGCTTTTGTTGGTTTTCTGTTGGTTTTTGCAAATAGGGATTGGTTCAAGGAGCTCTGGTGGTACGGTATGTAAAGTATTCGTTCAGCTGCTAACAGAATGGTCCAGCAGTTCAAACTCACCGGCCTCTCCCTGGGAGAAAGATTAAGAAGTCTGCTTTCAGGATGAAGTGTAGCCTTGGACACCACATGGCGCTGTTCTACCCTGTCTCACAGGGTCACTGTGTGTCAGAATTGGCTCAACAACATTAAGTCTGCTTTGGTCTTGGTTTTAGGGGTTGGTTTGGTCCTTTGATAGTGAGGACAGATTTACCTAATATAAAATGGCACGTTGGAGCTTTCCAAAAACAAGCTGGGCTTCTGTAATGGGGGTGGGGAATGGGAGCCGGAGAGGACTTACTGAATCTGGCCAGCTCTGCCTCTAGTTAGATGCGTTTTTTAGTGTCAAACCTTGCGCCTTCTTTGACATCCCTGGGGACCCCCAACTCCCAGGAGACCAGCTCTAAGGAACATTCAGAAGCAACTTGGTAAGTTTATTTTGATGAAATACAATAATTATCATGCTTAGCAGCTGTTGCTATTTAAAAGAAGAAAAACCTGGGCTTGAATTTACACTGTTTGTTCAACATGTGCCCCGCCAATCTGGTCCAACAAAATCAGACATGCAATCCGCAGAACAAGCAGAGCAGGAAGTTAAGATGCAAATCATATTTTGCTTCAAATGAGCCCAATGAATGCATAATTTTCCACAAAGAATACTTTTGTGTCAGGATCCTTTTACCAAGAACTGACGTTCTTGGGCTGCAGCTGTTAAGCAATGTTTGATTGTCCATTTCAGACTGAAGGGAGTTCTGCTTTTCTCAGGAGGATCTGTAGCAAAGGCAAGAAGAGAATAGAGCTGCTCTGTCAGTCTTCTTCCAGAACATTCTCTAATAAATGTTCCTGTGCTTCCCAAGCTACCAATCTTGCCCTCAAGATTCATGGACCTGAACATGAAAGAGCAGCTCTTCTGTGCAGAAGGGGTTTTTCTTCTCTTTCTCCCAGCTCTTTTTTCATGAGGGTCATTAATTCCATTTGTCAGGACTCTTAAGGTCTTTAGTAAAATGAACTGATTTTTTGAGGGGGCCAGTCTACAGAGGTATTCTATGTCCTTGGAATATGATTTTGGCACACTGGATCTAGCTGGAGGGGAACAGGATAAGCACCTGTTAACATACATGTAAAGGGATTGCTAAGCAGCTCAGTGAATTCAGCTTTTGTTTCCAGGTGTTTGTCAAGTATCTCTTTCTTGGATGGTGTGGCTTTCTTCAGGGAGAGATGAAAAAAAATGACTGATGGGGCCATTCGGACTGAGTATGAGTTGGTAGGTGTGGGAAAAAATCAGTACACAGACATGATGTCTCTGAACTGAGAAAGGGAGGGGAAGGAATAGGGAGAAGTCAAGTGGAAAAGCTTGAGACATCAGAGATCACTGCAAGTCAAAAAGTTGTTGTGAGCATAATGGAATAAAAGGGCTGGAAGAATGAAAGACAGCAGGTCTGTAAGAAGTTTGAAAAGCACAAGTTCTATGATCAACTGAGTGTGGAAAGAGCACAAGGAGCAAGGACTCCTACTCATGTTTCTGATTCTGAATGAAATGAAGGGTTGAGTATGAACAATCTCTATGTGCAAGAACTGGAGGAAGTGGGTGGTAGCACAGCAATCATCTCCAAGGAAAGTCAGTTTTCAAGTAAAACAAGTTCATGGAGTAGGTGAAGGTGTTCACATTGGAGAAGGTTTAGGGACGGGGTGGGTCGGGAGGGATTTACATCAACAAATCGAAATAGAGAGGTTGACTTTTCAAATGACCAAGTCCTTCTCAATTCACTTGATACCTCTTTGATCTCTTTGTGGAAAACAAGACTCTTGAAGATGGCACAGGACCATACAATGTTTTGTTCTGTTATATGCAACATACACTGGACACACTCAAAAGCAACATTCTATATATACAATGTTTCATTTTGTATATACAATGTCAACACAAACTGAACACAGCTCAAAGGCAACTAAGAACAGCAACAAGTTAATACAAAATAGCATTGTGCTTTCAACTTGTTTCTTGTTGGACTCCCCAACAAGACTCACTATCACTAGAATACAATGTCATTTAAGTAGAGATCTTGTTAACTTATCCATTACTTTATCCCCAGTGACTGGCATATGATAAGCACTCAATGAAGACCATAAACATATGTTAAATAAATTAGTTAATAAATAAATGGTGAATGTATGGATAATTGAATTAATACTATCCTTATGAGGTTCAGGGAAGAAAGTATAGATGTTCACAAAGCTCAAACCTTTAGTGAAGTATCCTGGGACAATAGATGTGCATCCTCATGTGGTCAGCATGCCTCAAGGAGTAAGACTTGGTTGTGGTGTGTCCCAACAATTGGCCTCTTGGGACAGATCCTTCCTGACCTTGCTGCTGTGTCCTGGGAAGTAAGCTTTTAGGAGAACTAACTCTACACTAGCACCTCCCACATTAGACTTGTTTGCTCCAAGTTCTAGCCTAAAAATACTCCTCTCTGATATCAAGGACAAAATTTATAAACATGAAAGTGGTTATTATGGTTTAATCACAGGCTTGGTGGTAGTGACTCTTGGCAATCTCTCTGGGGTATTAACAAGAGCAGAGTAAATATGTCATGTAGGTGGTATTTTTAGTCTCACCCACCCTTCCGATCCAAATGGGAACATCCCTGAAGAAGATCCTTGTGACTCCCTGGGCAACATCCCAGCCCTTGATGCCCCCAAACCATAGTCATGGAAGCAAATGGTGGCAGACATTAAACAAACTACATGAAGCAGAGTGGAGAGAGTGGGTGCTACTTGGGGTGCATCTCATTTCTTGTCAGATGAGCACTTGAGTGTGTCTCTCAGATCAATTAATGAACCATGACCTCCTGACCCTACAATTGGTCACATACCCTTTCCTCGGCATACAGGTTGGCTAAGAGTTAAATCTCCTGGCCCTGGAAGATCCTCTTCTTGCCAACAAGACCCCAAGTCTGTCTGCTTCAAAACATAGGACAAGTACACCGTGACTGAACCCAAGAGCCGCAAAGCCAGCAACAGTTTCAAACTGCATGTATCCTGTTCAGGGCTCAAAGATTTTAAACAAGAAGATTACTGAAGGGCGATAGGTATTATGTTGGATAGGGCTGGGGCTGGGGACTGTACTGCCTCACCCTACACCCCCAGAATGAGGAGGATACATCAGTGATCACTGACAACATATTAGGTGCTGGTTTCAGTGCCGTGGTATCACTTTCAGTTTTCATAATCGCCCCATGAAATAAGTACTGGTATTCTCCATGTTTCATGATTGTGGTTGCATAACATTCCCAGATTCACATAGCAAATGGGATTTTGAACTTGAGCAAGCTCTCTCAAGAGTCTGTACTCTCACATTTGCCATGGTTTTGTCTGAGTGGCTCATTGTAGTCTCCACAACAGTTTATGGTCTGCACAATATATTGTTTAGGGTCCTACATCAACTGTGTACCTCATTCTATTTTCACTTGTGAAACAAACTTCTTTCACTTTAGGAACATATCTTTATGATAGAGCTGCCACTACTCTTACCTTGAGAAGTAGCCTGTGACTCTAGCCTGCCCATTCAGAGTCTTACATCCCCCTGACTCCAATAATTGGATAGATGCATGGATGGATGGTCCTAGCCAACATTCATCCATTAGATTATCATGCTGCCACTATACTGCAAATTCTGGCACTGGTCATTCAAAATTGTGGGTTTCACTGTGGTAATAGTAGCATGGTCACTCGAAATTGATGGGTTATAGCAGAGCTTCTAGCTAAGAGTAGAAAGAAGAGCCTAGCAATCTACATCCAAAAATAATATCCAATGGAAAGCTTTTGAATGGAAACATAAGACTGAGATAGTGCTGAGATAGCTTTGACGTTGCAACACTGGGATCAAACATATTTGATGTTGTGAGGATGGGATAAATAGTTCATTGTGTTATTCATAGGGTTGCTATGAGTCAAAGAGGATTTAATAATATCTAATGATAACAACAACAAATGGTCCTCTAAATGCCAGTACAAACCCTCTACTGTTTTGCTGTATGACTTTGGGCAAGTTAAAGAAAGGATACATTATATCAGTGATATTTATAGGGGGATGAAGCATTTTCAATTCAGTGGTAGGACTCTTGCCTTTGATGAAAAAGACCTGGGTTCAATTCCCAATCTGTACCTAATGGACAATCACTATGTGTTGCTGTGAACTGGAACACATTTCAATGAAGCAAAAGGTATCCTGAAAGGAACTTTTCCAAGATCAACATTTACTAGAAAGAGCAGTCTGTCAGTCTTCTTCCAAAAAAACCACTCAATGAAAACCCTGTGGAGCACAGTTCTACTTTGGTGAACGTGCAGTCATCGTGAGTTGGATTTACTCAATGGCAACAGCTTTTTTCTTTGTTTTTAACTATGGTGTAGATAAGTATCCTAGTTTCAGAAGTTAAAAGTTGTTCTGTTGTTCTATACCATTGGTCTTTGTATCAATCATTATACTCATACCAGCTGTTTTAACTACTATGGCTGTGTAGTAAAATTTGAAGTTAGGACATGAAAGGCATCCTAACGTGTCCTTGAGAAGGTCTTTGCTTATCCTGGATTTCTTCCCACTCCATAAGAAGTTAGTGATTAGTTTTTTCCATTTCTTTAAGGAACAAGGTTGAGATCCAGATAAGAATTCGGTTGCATTTGTAGGTTGTGTTGGATGGTATTTATAGTTTCGCAATATTAAGTCATCCTATTCATGAACATGAAATGTTCTTCCATTTGTGAAAATCTATTTTGATTTCATGTAGTAGTGTCCTTATAGTTTTCTTTATATAAGTCTTAAGTTTCTTTGGTTTATTTAATTTTAAGAATTTCATATTTTTGCTTGTGGCAAACTGGTAGCATTTTCTTGATTTCTTTTTCATAGTTTTCATTAGTATACAGGAATTTGGCCATTTTTTTATATGTTACTATTGATCCTGCCACCCTATTGAATCTCTCAGTTGTTTCTTAAAAAAATTGGGAGAATTCTTGGGTTTATTTTTTTAATCATTTTATTGGAGGATCATACAACTCTAACCACAATATACACATGCATACTCTGTCAGTATTTACATCTTTTTTTGGGGGGGGTCTTACAACTCCTATCACAATCCATACATCCATCCATGTGTGAAGCACATTTATATATTTGTTGCCATCATCAGTCTCAAAATATTTGCATTCAACTTGAACCCTTGGTATCATCTCATTTTCCCCTCTCTCCCTGTTCCCCTCACGAACCCTTGCTAATTTATAAATTATTGCTATTTTGTCATATCTTACACTATCTGACATCTCCCTTTACCCACTTTTCTGTTGTTCTGTTGTTCATCCCCCAAGGAGGAAGTTATATGTAGATCCTTATAATCGGTATCCCCTTTATACCTCCCTCCAACCTCCCAATATCGCCACTCTCACTACTGGTCTTTAAGGGATTATCTATTCTAAATTCCCTGTGTTTCCAATTCCTCTCTGTACTAGTATACATCCTCTGGTCTAGCCGGATATGTAGGATAGAACTGGGATCATGATAGTTTGGTGGGATGGGGTAGGGGGGGGGGGCGGGGAAGCATTTAGGAACTAGAGGACAGTTGTATGTTTCATTGCTGCTTCACTACACCCTGACTGACTTGTCTCCTCCTTGCAACCCTTGTAGAGAGGATGTCCAGTTGCCTACAAATGGGTCTTGAATTCCCACTCTGCACTCACCTTAATACACATTGATTTGAGTTTTTGTTCTTTGATGTCTGATACCTGATCCCTTTGACACCTCATGATCACACAGGCTGGTATGCTTCTTCCATGTGGGCTTTGTTGCTTCTGAGCTAGATGGCCACTTATTTACCTTCAAGCCTTTAAGACCCCAGATGCTATATCTTTTGATTGCCAGGCAGCATCAGCTTTCTTCACCACATTTGTTAATACATCCATTTGTCTTCAGCAATTATGTCAGAAAAGTGAGCAGCATGAAATACCAGTTTAATCAACAAAGTATATTTATATTGAAGGCAGTCTTGAGTAAAGATCCAATGACCATCTGCTACAGTAATACTAAACCTATAAATATATGCACACAGATCTATTTCCCCATTCTCATATATAAATACATTTACATGTGTACATACTTTTATTTAGACCTCTATAAAAGCCTTTTGCCTCCCAGTTCTTTCCTCCATTTCTTTTTACTTTCCTCTTGTCCCACTATCATGCTCAGCCTTCATTTGGGTGTCAGTAATTATTCTTGGTTATATCGCTCTTGATCAAGTCCTACCAAGCCTCATGCACCCTCCTCACCAATGATTTTAGATCACTTGTTGTTCCCTTGTCCCTGGGTATGTTAACACCACTTCCTTTCCCCGACCTCCTGAATCCCATTGGTCCCCATTGGTCCCCCCCATTGGTCCCATCGTTTACTCCTCCAGATTGTTTATCTAGCCTATCTTATCTAGATAGACCTGCAGAAATAATAACATGCACAAAAGCAAAACAAAGCTGCAAAACAACAACAACAAACAAAAACCAATGACAAAAAAAAAAAAAGAAAAGCCTGTAAATAGCTCCAGGTCTGTTAGTTGACCTTTAGGAGTGTTTTCAGAGTCTGATGAGGTACCATCCCCTCGCTGTCTTTGGGGTTTTCTATATATAAGATCATAGTAACTGCAAACAGTAAGACTTTTATACTTTGAAAGTCTGTATTCTATCTATTTTATTGTATAATAGCTCTACCTAAGATTTCCAGTATAGTTTTGAATAAGAACAGCGATAGGGGGCATTGTTGTCTATTTCCCATTCACAAGGAGAATGATAGGAAATCCAGAAATAAAATAGCTGATCTCTAGCAAAAGGTCGGAAACATTACATGGGAAATAGATAGCCTCATCAACAGATATTACTAGAAGAATTGGCTTCTAACTGTAGAAGAATGAAACAGGATCATACCATACCCTATGTACAAAAATGAACTTAAGAAGGATGAAAGACTTAAAATTAAATCCCAGAGATATGAAGATTATCAATGAGAAAATAAGAACAAACTTAAGGGCTCTATTGTAGGACATATAATGAATGGAATACACATAGTAGATGACAAAATAGATGACTGGAATCTGCTAAAAGAAAGGCACTTATGTTTATCAAAAAACTTCATCAAAAAAGTAAAATAAGAGGGGCTGAGCCCGGTGGCGTAAGTGGTTGAGTGTGGGACTGCGGCACGCAGACTGGGCAGTTCAAATCCAGCACAGGCTCTCAGGAGCAGCACTGGGTGGAGGCAATGATGCGCACAAAAAAAAAAAGTAAAACAAGAAGCCACAGATTGTAAAAGAACTTTGACAACAACCCAATAGACATGGGACCAGTCTAAAATCTATGGAAAACTGCAACCCCTCAATAAGAAACACAAAAGCAAACAAACAAATCAAAACGTGAGCAAAGGGCTTGCACCCATAGTTCACCAAAGATGACAACCAAGTAGACAACAAATACATGAAGAAATGTTCATGAACCCATAAGTGCAAATCAAAACAATGATGAAATACCACTTAGCACTGATATTGACAGCCCAGTTCAATAAAACAGACAATAACAAATACTGGGGAGGCTGTAGAGAGATTGGAATGCTCATCCATTACCAAAGAGAGTGCAAAATTATACAACCCCTGGGGAAGGCAATATGGTGCCACCTCAAACAACTGGAAATAAAAACTCCCTATGACCCAGAAATCCCTGTGCTGGGTGTAACTATCATAAATAAGTAAGCATCATAACACAAACAGACATATGCCCTCTCATCTTCAGTGTAGCACTGTTCTTTACTAGCAAGAAGTGGAAACAAGCTAAATACCCATAAATAGAGGAAGGGATAAAGAAATTCTGGTACATACACATAATGGAATACTAAGCAGGGTTTAAAAAACAACGGCAAAACCATAAAACTTCTCAAGAGATGCATAGATCTGGAAAACATCACACTGATTGAAATTACTCAGTCAAAAAAGGACAAATATTATATGAGATGACTATTATAGGTGAAAAATTATCTTTAAAAAATGAGAGAGCCAGGGGGCAGTGATGCACCCATTCCCCCCCCCCAAAAAAAAATGAGAGAGATTCAGACCAAAGGGAACAAACTTTGAAGACTAACAAGGGCAAAAGGACAAGAAGGGAAGAGAAAGACATGGACTAGATTTGGGATAGGTGTTAACTTTGGTGTAATGGACACTGTGGCAGTCATGTGCTTATGTTAATTTTATGATTGAAATGTAGGGGTAGAGTCTAGCCTGGTAATCTGGAGATAGCCATTGAGTAGCCAATGAGGCCTCTATGTGGGCATGGCTTTCTCCTGAGACTTCTGGGAAATCTCGCAATATTTCCCTCGTGAAGATGAGAAGATATCTTCCCCAGTTGTTGTGAGTTAGTCTCAGAGACAATTAATCATGGAGAAGATGGCAGCGTATGAGAAGCTGGAGGAGCTGGCGGAAAGACCACACAGCTTTGCTCCGATGGAGCCAGACCTCTGAAGCTGGGGTGGCCACATGGAGACCTCTGCCAGCGATGAGTTGCTTCTACTGTTGATGGACCCTGAGCCCTAGAAGCGAGAAGCCATGTGGAGACCCCTGCCAGCGCCAGGATTTTGCACCCACTGACCTGTGACTTCGTGAGTTGGAAGGAGACTTTATAGACTAATTTCGGGCATATGGATTAACATGGGACTTATGACTTTGAACTGAACTGGGCTGGGATGCTTACTCAGTGTTCCATTCCTTTTGTATATAAAGCCTTTCCTTATATTCATATGCGTGTCTATGAAATTTGTTCCTCTCGTCTACCCAGACTAACACAGACACCCACAAGGGAGACAAGAGTAATCAAGGAGCAATGAAAGATGAATTTTTGGGGGGGGAGGATGGGGAGGTGAAATATTTATAGTTTAAACTATTGATTACAAAATTAAATGTAATCTCTCACCTAATTTACAATTTTAAAGCAGGGGAAAAAGACTATACAAAAACTGCTCCGCTGTGACACTCTTGAGGGAGCAGACACTGATTTCCAATGTACTACATAGGAACAAATCATTGGGAAAGGGTCAACTACAAAGAAAGGGACAAGGGTGGGGGAATGTAATCGTTAACAGATATTATTCCTCTGTCTAAATGATTGCTATTTAAACCATGGTGTAAGTAATAAGAGCGATGTTTTTATTTCACTTAAATCATCCCAAACTCAAGATTCACTGCTCACAGTCAATTCCGAGTCAGAGCAATCCTGCAGGACAGGGTAGAAATGCCCCCACGGGTTTCCGAGATTGTTCGTCTTTGCAAGAGTAGGATAGCTCATCTTT
>PVJH01030587.1:0-24651 GCA_004026705.1 Nesogale talazaci
AATTTTTTTTGGGGGGGGGCATCACTGCCTCTGGTGGTCGTGGGCACTACCCAGTGCCGTTCGTGAGAGCCGCTAGTGAATTTGAACCGCCAAACCCGTGGACTGCAGTTTGGCACTCAATTACTTACGCCACCAGGGCTCAGCCCCATTTCAGGAAATTTTAACACATCATTTTCAATGAAGTGCACAGCAACTAAAAAGAAATTCAACAAAGACACAGAAGAACTCAACAACACAATTGTGTTAGTCCAGGTTGACTAGAGAAACAAATTCATAAACATGCATATGGATATAAGGGAAAGGTTTATATACAAGAGGAATGGAACATTGACCACTCCAAGGTCATAAGTCTGATATTAGCCCATATGTTCAATACCAGTCTATAAAGTCTCCTTCTAATTCACGAAGCACGTGCAAAGACACCAGGACAATCACAGGCCAGTGGGTGCAGAGTCTTATGTATCCAGTGGCAGTAGAAGCATTCTGGCACTGGCAGGGTCTCCCCAAGGCTCCTCATTTCTAGGGCTCAGGGTCCATCAGCAGTATCCATTGGCGGTAGAGGCATCTCAGAGCTGGCAGGGGTCTCTCTGTGACTTTTCTGACTTCAAAGGTCTGGTTCCATCAGGGAAAGCGAGTATGGCTTCTCCTTTAGCTCCTCAGGTTCCCAGGACTCAGGGTCTATCAGCATGATGCCATCTTGTCTTGTCAGAAGAAGGTCTCCAAGAAACCGAGTCTATAGTCTTTCACCTCCACAGGGGAAATACCTCGAGATTTCCAGGATTCTCAGAAAAAGCCATGCCCACACAGAAGTCTCATTGGCCATCTTCAGATTGACAGGCTAGACTCCACCCTTACACTCCCAATCATGAAATTGGCACCAAAGTACTTGACCGCCTCAACAATCAACTAACCTAATATCATAGAGATTTATAGAATATTCTGCTCAACAACAGTACAATATGCCATCTTGTCCAGTGCAAATGGAACATTCTTCAGAATAGACCATGTGTTAGACCACAAAGTAATCTCAAAATATCTTAAAATATCAAAATGGTACAAAGCATTTTCTCAGATCTCAGTGCTATAAAATTAAAAATCAACAGCAGGAAGCACAGGAAGGGGGTGGCGTTGAATAAAATACATGGATTGTAATAAGAAATAAAAATGAAGCTGAGCCCCGGGGAGGCAGTGGTTGTGTGCGGGACTGCGGCAGCTCTCCAGGAACAAGACTGGACTTCTTACTCCACCAGGGCAGGGATGCGAGAAAAAAGGAAGAAAGAAAGAAAAAAAGAAAGAAAGAAAGAAAGAAAAATGAAAAATTTAAATTTCATGAATCATTTAAAAATGAAAACACAATAAGCCAACGTCTTTAGGACATAGCAAAAACAGTTATCAGAGAATGACCTCGAGCAATAAATGAACATTCAAAAAATAGCAAAGAACCAAAATCACCACCTTAACCTAACAGCTCCAAAAATTAGAAAAACTGCAAAAAGATAAGTCTATGGTCACAAGAAGAAAAGAAGTCCAAAGGCTCAAGTAGAAAGCAAATGCTTTGAGAATGGTGAGGATAACACATGTACACATGTGCTTGACATACAATGGATGGATGGATGGATTGTGATAAGAGCTGTATGAGGCCCCAATAAAATGATTTTAAAAAGGAAATAATAGAGGTCATTAAGTAAATGAATCTGAAAATAGAAAAACGATGACCAGAATCAAGAGGACAAAAAGCTAGTTCTGTGCAAGGATTAACTAAAATGACAGTCCATTAGCAAATCTAACAAAAGAAAAGAAGATGCTAATAATACCAGTAAGATATTAAGTGGGTGGAGTCACAGTAGAACCAACAGAAGTAAAAAAGGAACAAAGATATCCTAAAAAATTTAAAATCTAGAAGAAATGTATTTTTTTAAACACAAATAGCATGACTGAAGTAGAAAATTTGAACAGACTCAAATGTGTAACTGTGAATTCTAATTCTATCAAACATTCAGAGACGAGCTGGTGCCACTTCTACTCAAACTATTCAAGAGCATAAAAGAGAATGGAAAACTGAGGAATTCATTTCATAAAATGAGCATAATCCTGATGTCAATTAGCAGGCAGAGACATCACTGAAAAAAGAATATAGACAAGTTTCTCTTGTGAAAAGACGTGCAAAAATTCAGAAAAAAGTCATATCCAAACAAAGCCAACTGCCAGCATGTTGATTCTGACTCATAGCAACCTCGTGTAGGACTTCTGAGGCTTTCGCTCTTGATGTAAGTAGATCGCTCCATCTTAGTCCCACAGAGCAACTGGTGGGTTTAACTCACTGACAAAGCTGTTAACCATCCAGTGCTGACCTGACTTGGGTCACCAATGTGTTCATATAAGGTAAGCAAGAATGGTTCAACCTTAGAAAAATAATTAGTGTAATCTTTCACATAAATAAAACAAAGGGGAAATAAAACAAAGGAAAAGAGATCCATGATAATATTAATTGACACTGAGAGGCACTGACAAAAACCAAACATCCCTAGTCCTGATAGAAACATGAAACAGTAAGAATAGAAGGGATAGTACTTAACATAATAAAGGGTATGTCTATATACACAAAATCAACAATCAACATTAAAATCTCTTTGTGAATGGGAACCAGACAAGAGTGGCCTTTATTACCACTCCAATTCAATGTTGTGCTGTAAACCTTAGTCAGAGCTAATAGGTAAAAAAGGGAAATTAAAGCCAGCCAAAATGACAAAGGAGAAGTAAAACCCTCTTTGTTTCCAGATGATAAAATCCCATACATAGAAAATCTCAAAGATTTGACAAAGAAATTATTTGAACTAATCAAAAGACTCAGAGAACTCTGAAAAGGAAATCAGGAGAAGAATATCACTTACAATAGTCATCCACAAGATGAAATGTTTAGCGATAAATATAACCAGAGAAACAGAAGACCTGGATTAAAAAAAAAACCTTCCAGGACTACGAAACACTATTACAAGAAACAAAATATACTTACATAAATGGGAAGACTACTATGCTCATGGATAGGAAAACAACATTTTGGAAATGCCAATACTAGCCGAAGCAATCTATAGATATAATGCAACTCTGATCTAAATTCCAATACCATTATTTAAAGATATTGAAGCAACTAACCACCAACTTTATATGAAAAATAGAGAACCTCCAAATAACCAAAATACTAAAGAACAACAAAGTAGGAGGCCTCTCACTTCTCAGTCAAAACCTCTTACACAATCATGTTAGTCAAAACAGGCTGGTCCTGACACAATGACAGATGCATTGATCAATGGAATAGGATTGAGAACCCAAAAATAAATCCATTGACCACAGACAGCTGATATTTTAGAGAGGTCCAAAACACACTAAATGGGGAAGAGTTAGTCTCTTTAACAAAGGCTGCTGGCAAAATTGAATATCCATTTGTAGAAGAATGAAACAGGACCTATAGCTCACACATCATTTATAAAAAGAAACTAAAGATAAATTGAAGACCTAAAATGTAAAATTTAGAACTACAAAGATCATCTGTAAAAGTAGGGCAAACTTAGGTCCCTAATAAATGGCATAAATACACTATAAAATACGATAAAAAAACACACAAACAGATGACAAACCAGATGACTGTAACCTCCAAAAGTTTTATGTACATCAAAACACTTCACCAAAAGACTATAAGAAGAACTCACACACAGGAGGTAAACGTGGCAATGCTATATTGGACAAGAGGTTAATCTTTAAATTGTATAGAAAACATCAATACATCAATATGAAAGAGACAAATAATTTGATTAAAAATGGCATAGGACATGAATAGAAAATTTACCAAAGAAGATATTTGGGTGCCAACAACATATGAAAAAAAATTTTTTTTTTAGGGCATCACTGCCCGGGTGGTGGGAGTAGGAAAAAAAAATTTTTAAATACAGTCATCATTCATTTAAGAGATGTAAATCTAAACAACAATGAGCTACCACTTCATCTCAGCATTAATAGCAAAATTCAAAACACACACACACCAGAAAACAAATGCTAGTGAGGATTTGGAGAGACCAGGACACCCATATACTGCTGGGACTGTAAAATGGTGCAACCATTGTGGAGAGTGGAATGACATTTCCATTAAAAATTGGCAACAGAAATCTCAAATGACCTAGCAATCCCTCTGCTTAGTATATACCATAAGGAAATAAAAGCCGCAACATGAATAGATATATTCATAGCTGTGTCCATTGCAGCCCTACTCACAGAAGCCAAAAAGGTGGAAGCACCCTAAATTCCCATCAGTGGAAAAATGGGTAAAAGTTGCTATATGACTACAACGAAATACTATGAAATGCTAAAGAATAGCGCTGAATCTGCAAACACCTCACAACATGGGTCAGCTTGGAGCACATTGTGCTGAGTGAAATTAGTAAATCACAGAAGAACAAATGGGTTATGAATTCGCCATTGTAAAAACTCAGTAAAAGGTTTCCATGCTAAAAGAAACATTGACCATGCCTGGGAGGGGAAATTACTGGCTAGAGGTTAGACACGTGTTGACTTGGGTAAAGCAGAAGCAATTATTAGGAAGAGGGGTGTCATTAAAAAAAAAGAAGGGAACAGGGAAAGTTACTGAGCGGAGCAAGAGTTACAGACAACACACACAAACTTTCCATTAGAGTGATCTGTAAATAGATTATTGGGTATTCTTGTTGGAGGGAAATAATGGATGTGGGAGAGATAAGACTGAGAGTATAAACAGTATACACATTGTAAATACACAGTATATACATTGTATATACAGTATATACATTGGTATGTGTGTGTGTGCATGTGTTGGTATATGTGTGTGTAATATATATTATTACATGGAGCGAGAGAGAGATAGTGGTTGCTTCTTGGGCTATGATCAACATGATTGGCAGTTTAGCAGCTCCTTGGGAGAGAGACTGGGCTTCCTCCTCCCATAAACAGCAGCAGTCTCAGAAACCCACTGAGGTCACTATGGGTCAGCATTGACTTGAAAGGAGTCATTTTAGAAGGGTGAGGGGAAACAAAACTGAAAATCTTTTTTTTTAAGGGCCAAGCTTAATGGTTAGATAGACTAGTGGAACCCCAAAATTATGACCTTTAGTCACCTTTACTGGTCTGGAAATGCACTCACCTTCACGGCAGGCCATCAATCCCACTGCCATCAAGGCAGATTCCATTTCATAGCAACCCAGGGTTTCATCCAGCAGCTGAGCAAACCAACTGTTGGCGTCACGACTGCTTAGTTATCTACCACAAAGGTCTCCATTGCTTCAACGACGCCTTTAAATGTGAACTTCACTCTTCCCAACTGAGGACTTTCCAAGCATTCAGAGTCCCCAACACCCAGTCAGCTAATGATCACTACCATGAAGGGGGGAAGGGGAGGGAATGTTTCTAATTTCTCTTGCAATGAATTTTAGAGATCACTAACTCTACTTTTTCCCCCCTTCTCAGCTCATTGAATGCATCAACTGTGAGTATGCACTTGATGGCTTTCTCTGTGTGTCTGTCTCTCACTTCCTCTGCTCCTCCCATGGCACTAAAGTACAGAAATCTGTGCCTGCAGCTGTTAAATTCTAGGGTTTCTAGATACTGGGTCTGAAAGAGCCTAGCAAAGGGAGAGATAGGAAAGGTCAAAAACACTGCTGCCTTATTGCAATGGGGCCCATGTCCATGCCCACAAGGACGTGGGCTCTTCTCAGAACTTTAAAGACAATTATATACCCAGTTAATGAAAATATCAAATTTCTTTGCTTTAAGTTAAAATTAATCTCAACTTTGCTATTGCAAACTTGAAAGAACAGCAATTGGAGGGTTCCAGGTGTTCTTGATTTTAAAAATGAGAATATAGACTATTCCTTAGTGCTATTTAATGGACTGCCATTTTCAAAACCTGGAATTGGTGAAAATAATACAAGTGTTTTCAGCAGTGAACAAGCAGCAACCCCCTGACTGGTTCTGTCCCTGCCCCTCTGCCTCCACACCCCCTCTGTGATTTCCTTTAGCCGATAGACTCTGGGTTCAGAGCTTATTTCCAAAAGACTGAGTCATAACTCACTTTATACCAGAAAAGGCGAGTCATTTTCAAGTTCTGTGGACTGCTCATCTCAAGATTGGTCATTGAAACCCAGCAGTTGCTCTGAGGCAGAACGTCAGGCTATGTGGTACCGTAAAGATGCACAGCCTCAGAAACCCTGTGCGTTGGAATCTACTCAGTGATGCTAGGCGGTGATTTGTTTTCTTGACAAAGGCCCTGCCCCTGCTCGTCACCCTCTTTCACCCACCAGGACAGCATGACATCTCTCCTTCCTGCCTGGTTTGCCGGTCCCACCCTTCCTGCCTTTCACTCATGGTACACATTTTCACCAAACTCTCCCGTGGGGCCCACAGTCCTGCACCCAATGAGCAGAGGTTACAGTCTGCTGGTAACAAAGAAATCACTCCCCATCGCTGTGATCAGCCCTGGAGGGTGACTACTAACCCTAAAGATTGGTGGTTCAAACCTGGTCAGTGGCGTTGTGAAAGAAAGGAGTGGTTATCTGTTTCCGTAGAGATTACAGTCAAGAATCCTTGTGGAGCAAGTCCACCCAGTGACAGACACGGCATCCCAGGCGTCAGAAACTACTTGAAGGCAGCATGTCTGGCTTGGGTTTGATTTATCAACTGTGAAGAAAAATCACAAGGCAGTCAGGGAGCGGGTCTGACTGGAAGAGGTGATGTCAATGATCTCTTGTCCTGCGCCATTCTCTCCACCTGGCTGGGGTCATGGGTGGCTGGAGAAGAACTCCCCTGGCTTTCTTTTGAGCCTCAAGTCTCCTGCTGGAGGAAGACTGTTGATTGGTTGGCTGTCAGAGTCAGGAGGTTCTAGTCTCAGCCTGGAGGATCTGATGGAGAAGGCGGGGGCCTCTGGGGAAAGGTGGCCCGGGAGGGAGTGAACTCCAGCGCTGACTCAGGTCCCCATGAAACATTTCAACGCCTGCAGCTCCTCAAGTTGACCCCTTTCATCCACCAAAGGCAGCGAGCGGCGTGAGGATAGCTAGATTTGCCAGGCTGCGTGGGGCTTGGGTAGTTTGAATAATTCTGCAGTCTCGGGGAACAGAGGGGCTGTTGCTCATTGTTGGGTGGCTGCTTCTGGGTAATTAGGACAGGGCCCAAATGAGCCAGGCTTCTGTGATTCCCCCCAGGGAGTGGGTGGAGAGTGGACTTATTCAGCTGCTCAAGAAAGAGAAGAGTCCATCTTGTAGCCTAGGCCCCGGTACAGGGTCAAGACAGCATTTTAAGAAACTGGCCACAAAAAAAAAAAAGAAAAGAAAAGAAACTGGCATTGCAGGAGCCCAGAAGGAGAAGGGAAGGAGTGAGGAGAGGGAGGTCAGGTGTGTACTCTCCAAGCATCTCCCCTACAAGATCACCTTGGCTGGCTGTGTTGCCCCAGCCAAAGTCCATGTGTCCCTTGAGCGAGCCCCACCTAAGCCTAGCTTTCTTTCTGGGTTCTGTTAGACAGAGCCGGTCACAAGCAAGAGTGTCAGCTTCAACTCCTGGTGGCCCCAAGTCTGGAGAGAAGAACAACTTCAAGGGAGTTGCAAGCGTTGCCTTTTAGGGGGACAGTCTTGTGATTTTTTTTCCGTGCCACTCATTTAGATCCAATCCACAGCGACCCTATGCACAATAAAAGGAAAGGCTGCATGGACAAGACTTCCTTCCAAGGGGTCTCTGGGTAGGTGGAAATTGCCCATCTTTGGACCCTCGTTGAGCACCTCATCCCCTGCACCACCCCAGGACACCTAAAGAGCAGTGCAGAGGCAGGGATGGGACTCTTCTACAGGGCTGGCAGAGCATGCACTGTCCTTTACAGCCTGAGCACCCTGACCGTGGACCTCCACCCAGCCTCCTGAGCAGTGAGAAGATGTTGGGGTGAGGGTGGTCCCCAACACTCGAATGGGTCCTCAGGAGAGACTTTGTGACTGTGGAAAATATTAAAGACAGATAATGGGACACAGAGGCACCTCGTCTCCTGTCAGGACGGAGAGAGGAATGCCTTTTCCAATGGCCATATATTATGGGGCTTGCAGATCTTTCGTAAGGCATGCACATCATACAGCTAACATATATCCAGTCAGTGGGTAATATCATAAGTGGGTAACGTAATTATCAAACAGTGAGGTGAGTCAGCATCTTGACCTAGTGCTAGTTGACCTTGAAAACAACCCCCCCCCCACTGCCCCTGAACCCTCCCCAGAGGTAGTAATCTCTGATCAGTATTAGCAAGAGATGTAAAAACAGTTTGCTGCATCTTCTTGTGGATTAGCTAAAGAACCCCATTGTTCTTATCTACATGTCAGGGTACCCACCCCTAACAAATCCTCACAGACCCAGTAGGCACAGTTATCCCGAGATAGTAAGTAAAGATAATAGCAACTTCACAGCAAATATGAGATAGGTGAAAAAGAGATTGAAATAATGGAGTTAGACACATTTCATGGTACCATAATCACCTAAGTCCCGATTGGTGATCCACGTGGAGAGAGTGTGAGTTTATTGTTAACAAAGGCTCATATCTCTTGAGGAGTCACTCTGACAGGTGCCACACACGTCACAGGAAGGGGGTGTACAGTAGGCATGAGTGTAACAGGAAGGGGATGAGTTAGGGGTGTACATGTAATAGGAAGGGGAGAGAATAAGGGAATGCATGTGACAAGAAGGGCGAACCCAAAATTCATGATGGTCGCCGAACCTTGGTCACCCTGATTCCCTCCAAGGAAACAGTATACTATCCATATCAGAAGGGAGTGAGCCCAACTCAGTCTATTCAGCCTGATGGCTCTAGATGGCTGATAACCCTTGAAGGATAACCCCTGACCAACTTCTGTTGACCTCCAAGTGTATGTTCATTTGCCACGTGTAGCAAGTCTGGTATATATTTGAGGGAGACAACTTGGGAGAGAGCTTATTATAAGCCCACATCTACAGCTAACCCTCAGGCACAGCGAGTCAGCCAGACACCGAAATGATCCATCTCTGAGACTCACTGCTTTGTGACTGCTCCTGAGTGAAGGGCTACATGCGGGGAAGCAAGTGTGGGATAGAACACGTCATTAGGCCTGGAGACTGTGTATTTGAAAACATTTCTATCTTGGAACCATGGCGATCTTTCTCAAAACAGGGCTAGTTCACCACGTTCATGGTTGGGAGTGTAGAAATAAGGTCAGATACTTTCTACCCAGTTCTGTTTGTTGAGTAGTTAGAACAGGGACCCGGGTGTCCACTGGTCATGCTCAGAGATTCAGGCTCTGAGACAGGAAGGGGCAGCGGTGCACCTAGGTGGCCGGCACACCAGGATTGGCCCTCTGCAGACCAGGTGAGTTTAATTCAGCCAATGAGGTCAACGCCCTGCCAGGGGAGAGCCTGAAAAAGCCAGAATCCAGAGTCTGAGGCCCCTTTCTTCTCTCCAGCTGCTCCTCAGAGGTTCTGTGGGGGGCCTGCTCTGGCCTCAAGACTCCATGTGCCACTCCATGTGCCAGGGTGAAGGACCCTGAGAGTGCCTTCATAAACCTGAAATTTCTTTTATCCTTGATAAAGCTCACTTGGATCACAAGCCGGGCTTCGGTGTGAAATCTTTCTTGCCCGAAGAGCCAAGGAGCGAGCTATTTCTCATGTGGGAGACCAACTATATTCTGCTCTCTAACCGGTTTACAACAAGAAGGGATATTTCTGTTCTAGAAGTCTATTCACCACTACTCAGCACTGGGAAACTAAGGGAAAGTACCCCAGTGTGAATGTGCCATCTGTTTCCCCTCAGGACTGGGCTGTCATGGCATCCTTGTGCCCACGTCCAGTTGCTGGGTTCTGTCAAGGTCAGAGGCTAACCCCAAGAGTTAGCGTCTCCTTAAAGCTTGCCCCTCATTTGCCTTCCTTCAGGCCCACCCTGTTCTTGTCCTTGCCAACTTGTCCAGATCCCTGTCGGTTTCCTGTCACCCACTTCTCAGTTCTCGCTGGCTGCTGGCTGCCCCAGGCCCGCCATGGCTGCTTCCCCTGCTGGCCTCTGTTGCTGCTGGGGCCACCCTGGGCATCTCTGCTTCCCGGTGTGGGGCAGGAGCCTCCAGTGACAGCCCTCCAGGTGCTCCCTGTCTGCACGTCTGATCCCGGCGTCTGTGAGCTCCTCAGGGAACCACAGGTGTGTGCACGGAGGTCTGTGAAGCCCCTGAAATGCTGAGCGAACATCTGTGCCTCTGACATTGTGTAAATCTTGCTGACTTTTGTATGAGGTTGGAATGTAGATCAAATGAGATCATACAAATGACATCAGTTCTGATGACAGCTAGAGCAGTGGTTCTCAACCCTTCAGTGCAGTTCCTTGTGTGGTGGTGACCCCTAACCATAAAATTATTCTCATTGCTCCTTCATAACTGCAATTTCACTACTATTATGAATCGGGTGACCCCGGTGAAAGGGGCGTTTGACCCCCAAGGAGTCGTGACCTACAAGTTGAGAATCTCGCAGTGCTAGCATCACATCATTGACATCCTCACAGCAAGATGGGAAGACACTTGGGTATAGCCCTGGGTGTCAAGGATAAGGAGGTTTAAACCCAAACTGTCCCTTCATGTCGACTTAAAATCAAACTACGGGTTAGGTTAGTCTGTAAAGATTGCCTGCCTGGACCCTTATGCTCTTTGAAGATATACCTGGATGAGGTCAAATGAACAGCAGCTTCTCACTTAAAGAAGACGCTTGGGGCAGTTGCTGTTTGTGGTTGGATCTGTTCCTATGTACGACTGAACAGAACGCAGCCCCTCCTGCCCCCTCCTCACAACTGCTGGGCTGTTGGAGCCTACTGTCGCAGTCATTGCACCAACCCATCTTGTTTTAGGGTCTTTCTTGTTTTCCTTGATCTTCAACTTTACCCAGCAGGAAGTCCTTCTCCAGGGTCTGGTCTCTCCTGATAACACGTCCAAAGTGTGTAAGGTGAAGTCTGGCCACCCTTGCTTTTAAAGAGCATGCCGGCCGTACTTCTTCCAATACAGATGTTTGTTCTTCTGGCAGTTCATGGTATTTCCCATATTCGTTGCAACACTGTTATTCAAACACATCAATTCTTCTGCAGTCTTCCTGCTCTGTAGTCCAGCAAGGGGAGGAGAAACAACTTAGAGAAGGAGGAGGAGGCAGGCTTGTGAGAGGAGCATAGTCCATGAGTGTCACATGCCAGGACTGCCCATTCTGACCCATGAGGATCCACTGTGAGTATTCTCAATAAGAGCAAGAGAAACTAAAATGAAGTCTTTCAACAGGCATGTGATATGAAAGGAACCATACACTATTCCAAGGTGTAGGTGTGCCACTGGTTGTTTAGCTGTGAACCCATTGGAGGAAGATATATGTTAGTCTGGGTAGACTAGAGAAATAAATTCATAAACATGCATATGGATATAAAGGAAAAGTTTATATTCAAGAAGAATGGAAGATTGAGAAAGCATCCCAACCCAGTGCAGTCCAAGGTCATAAGTCCAATATTAGCCCATGTCCGAAACCTGTCTATAAAGTCTCCTTCCAACTCATGAAACATGAGCAATGACACCAGGACAACCACAGGCCAGGGGGTGCAGAGTCTTGTGTATCCAGTGGCAGTAGAAGCATCCCAGCGCTGGCAGGGGTCTCCCCATGGCACCTCATTTCCAGGGCTCAGGGTCCATCAGCAGTATCCATTGGTGGTAGAAGCATCTCAGTGCTGCCAGTGGTCTCTCTGTGGCCCCAGAGGTCTGGTTCCATCAGGACAAGCCCATGTGCTTCTCTTCTGGCTCCTCAAGTTCCCAGGATTCAGGGTCTGTCAGCATGCTGCCATCTTGTCTTGTCAGTAGAGGGTCTCCAAGCAGCTGAGTCTATAGTCTCTCACCTCCATGGGCGAAATATCGCGAGATTTCCCAGAATTCTCAGAGAAAGCCAGGCCCACACAGAGGTCTCATTGACTATCTCCAGGTTGACAGGCTAGACTCTACCCCTGCACTCTTAGTCAAAATGGTACCAGAGTATGTGACTGCCACAATATAAAAGTCATTTCTGATTTGGGGCAGTTATGGAAAGAGCTGCTGCTATACAAACACACACACACACACACACACACACACACACAATGGTTGGAACCTTCTGTTGAAGCTGCCATGAGATTGGCATGGTGCATAAATGAGCAACAGATGGAAGCTTTACAGCCATTACTATCAGAGAGTGAGCCCTAACCTCTGGGAGAGGCCATTCTTGAAGGTCTAAAAAGTCTGCTACAGAGGAGGATGGCGGGAAGGGGGGCAAGCCACCCCCTTTTCTGCCTAGACTCTAGGCCCTAGAGTCATTGTTACAAGTTATAGCATCACAGACTCTATAAAGTTATCAACTTAACAATTAGCCTGCGGTCTTCTGTCAAACATTTCATTAAGCCACCCCTAAGGCGGTAGCTGGAACCACTTCTCTTTGAGGAGGCGTGCGCTGGCAGCTGGGGCTGATGCGTCTACAGCCCTTCCCAGGCCCTCGGGCTGGCCATTCCCTCTCCGTGGCTTAGAGAGAAAAGAGTGAGACTCTGCATGGCACATAGAGAGAGAGAGAGAGAGAGAGAGAGAGAGAGAGAGAGAGAGAGAGAGAGAACAGGGAGAGAGAGGAAGGAGAAAGGGACACGAGACAGAGGACATCCTTGCAGAGTGAACTTGCTCTGGTCCACACCGTGTGCGCATGCGCGTGCCATGCAGGGCAGCACCCTTGCAGGCTGGCCTTGCTGCCCTCCCCTCGATGCTGTTGGCTGCCACTGAGAAGGGCCTCACCCGTGGTCACCTCAGGCACAATCAGAGGTGGGATGACAGGGCTTTCCCTGACTGATTTTTAGAAGGAGCCCACCAGGCTTTCTTCCCAGTCCATCTTAGTCCAGAAGCTCCTCCGGAACCGGGTCAGAATCCACGCCCCACGCGTGCTTCCACTCACCGCTGGGCACCAGATGTATCTGAGGGTGGTCGGGAAGGCATGGCTGGGTGGGAATTCTGCTGCTGACCCACTGCCGGCCCATCACCACCTTACAGGGATGGTATGAGGGACTTCAGAATGTTTGTGAGAAAACACAATGACAAGACAATGGAGGTTTCCCATGACCTTGAAGCCACCATGTTTACCCGGGGTTCCTTCTGGGGGGGATTGCACAGTGCGTCGTTGAAGGTCCCAGCGAGGCTGAGTGGTTTCTGACTCTCGGCGAGTCTGTGGGGCATAGTGGCACTGCCCATCGGGTCTCCAAGCTGTCGTCCTCACGGAAATGGACGGTCACCTCTTTCTCTGTAGCATCTGATGATAAGGGTACGAGACCTTACCTGCAGTGCCACCAGCGACCCTTGGTGGGCTGAAGTGAACATTCATATCCACCTGGAACCTCAGAGGGTGATCACATATGGAGATACAGCTAGTTAAGATGAGGTTGGACCAGATTAAGACAACATTCAATGAGTGAGGTCTTTATCAGAAGAGGCAAAGACACACAGGGAAGATGGCGCTCGCCGCCATGAACAGGAATCGCCGGAAGCCAAAGCAAGTGCAGCAAGAGGCAGTGAAAGGTCTTGCCTCCAGCTTTCAGAGGGAGCCCGGTCCTGCGGACACCTTCGCTTCAAACGTCAGCATCCAGAACTGATGGGGGAGCCCACTGCCAGCAAGTGAATCTTGACTCATGATGGCCCCATAATCTTTATAGGGCAGACTGCTTCATCTTTTTTCCCTCGAAGCACCTGCTAGGTTCAAACCTCTGACCTTGTGTTGAACAGCCTAACTTGTACTAACCCACGACGTCACCAGGGGGGTTGTCCTTGTAAGCTTCCAAGCTTGGGGTGACATCATCCCTAGAAAAGTAGTTCAGGTTCATTCTACAAAGGCTCCCGAGAGCTGGAAGCAGCAGGAAGCATGCACTAGTCCAGGGATCCCCAAGGCAGAGGAGGCACATTCAAGGGGGACCCCTCAGGAAGCATCTTCCAGAAGCCTTCAGGGCTAAAGCCAGACCAGTGTCCTAAGCAAACTGAGAATGTGGGTCCCCCCAATTCTCATCTCTCCGGATGGTCAGTTTGAACTATGGAGGTCGATGAGGAGAAAAATCTCACCCGTAGGTTGCCACTGGTTTTCCAAATCTCTCTGCCGTCAAATCTCTTTCCCTGAGAAATATTATAGCATTTGCTCCTTTTCCTTCCAGCAGACACGTTGAAAAATAGCCATTCATGGCTAAATCCCTCTTTTCAGTCACTTTTAATATTCCTTTAAAGAGAAAGAAAAGAAGTGTGGAAATCAGACTTCAATACTTGGATGAAACCCAAAGGTGAATATTTATTTCAGCAGAATTCATTCAGGGTCTGGAAAGTCAAGCGTGTGACTATAAAGTGCACCTTCTTGGTCTCCAGGCATGCCCTTTTCTGAAGGCTGAACTGTGAAATGTTCAGGGGAACACGTCGTTTCATGCATGTCTCAGAAATGTGACCCCAGAATAAAGAAAGGTGAGAGGTGGGTGTAGAGACAGCTGGTCTCCTTGGAGTCTGCGAGGCTATCCGAGGCTGGACAACGGCCAGCTTGGGTTCCGGAAAGGTCTAGTCTAATGCAAGTTTCCTTCACAGCAATTTAAAAGTTATTTGAGAGCCATAAATACATTTTTACAAATAGGGAAGATTTTAAGTAATGTTATAGATGAAACTATGGTTGTTTCATTTTCAGTTTGCCCTTAGAGCCCCATGTTTACACCGAGGGATCGGGTATGGTTTGAGAGGCCCCGGGTTGCCAAGCCCTGATCGAGTCCATCAGCTTCACTCTAAGATGCTCCTGCCTCATGAGACCTCCAGCCACCAACTTCATTGCTAAGGGTCCACGTCAGTTCTCAAGGACCATGGATGGTATGAATGGTTCGCATTCAAGTGCTAACCCAGAGCGTGTTGGTTCAAACCCACCAGTGGGACCTTGAAAGAAGGGTCCGTTTCTGTCAAGATCACCACCATGGAAAGGCCTGCAGGGCACACACACACACACACCTGCATGGAAAGGCCTGCAGGGCACAGTCTCACATACACCCACACCTGCATGGAAAGGCCTGCAGGACACAGTCTCTCTCTCTCTCTCTCTCTCTCTCTCTCTCTCTCTCTCTCTCTCACACACACACACACACACACACACACACACACACACACGGCTGCCTTGGGGTAGGACCCATTGGAGGGCAATAGGCTTTCGAGTCTCCTTCTCAGCCCCAGTGTGACTTGTGCAGCCCCAGCTCAGAGGCCTGACTCAGGCAAGAGTGTGTGCCTCGAGAGGAATGCCTCTGGATTTCACAGGGTGCTTTGATGGTGCGGGGGTGGGTGGGGGAATGGGGTGATGGAGACCTATCCATCAACACCTTCAAATTCCAGCCTTATCACCAAGGCAAGGCAGAGCCCGTTCTCTCTCTCACCAAGACGATCCTGCACTCGAGCAGCACAAACAGGGCTTTGATCCAGCAGAAACAGTCGCAGCCTGCAGAACAAGCTAAAACCCGTGTGTGTGTGTGTGTGTGTGTGTGTGTGTGTGTGTCCGTCCCCAAAGGCTATTATTTCATTCCATCCTTGAGACATTCTTGCAAAGTAGCTGGGCGAGTGGTACCTGCTTCCGTTGTGTAGGTGAGGCTGGCCAGTCAATACCACTGAAGGGGCACCCACTTCACTTAACTGGGGTCCATTCAGGCCTTTACTACTTGGTAACTATGATAGTGGCGTTTATTGTGCCAACCTGGCCAATAGGAATAGTGGGATTAATCAGGTTGCATTTTGATTGGAGGGCAAAGAGTTAAATGGCTCTGCAAGGCCCGCCCCTTGTCTCTTGCTCTCTGGTGAGCGGGCCAGCCTGGTGCTGCTATAAGTAGCTAGTTCTCTGTCTCAGTCTGTGAGCTCCACCACCTGTGGGCCAGGCCAAGCAGTGGATTGAGGCACGAGAGCCTGAAGCTCCTTGGAGACTTCGGTCACCACATTGCCGGTGCACACATCGCTTGAGCTGGAAGCTGGTAGAGCCTGCCACCTTACATTGTTTGAGTTTGATAGCCCATCAGGGCCTACTGCACTGAGCTTCTGAGCTGCTGTCTGTTGCTGGCCTACCCTGCTGTCTGCTGCCTGTGGTCAGACGCTGTCTGCCTTGCCCAAGGGAGGGCTTTGCTGTCTGCTTCCTTGACCTTGGGCCTGCCAGACCTAGTAAGTCGAGGGACTTCCAGCCTATTGACTGCTCCTTTGCACTGCTGTGTGGACTAATTAGATGTTATAGCCCATCTCACTGTTCAAATGTATTCATACATACACATATATAATCCTCAGTGTCCTGGTTTTGTTTCCCAAGAGAAACTTGCCTAACACAGGGACTACATGAGCTGGGCGACCCAATGGATCCTTCTGGGCCTCCGTTTCCCTTCTCTAAGGGGACAATAGTGGCAGTGGCGTCTCAAAGGGCTGCTGCAAGAAGCAAATGAGGTAAGGAGGACACATTACCTGCTGCCACGGCAGCGTGACTCAAGGGAGCCCAGAGGTGGCAGCAGCCAAGCGTCCATCCACAGATGAATGGCTAGACAGTGGGTTCCCCAAAGCATTTGGCCTACTGCCCCCTTTCAGAAAAAATAAATTGACTCTGGGTCCTCCTGGCCATTAAACACGTTTGCACTCTAGGTCACCTCGTCCAACATAAAGACGCCTGGATCTTTCCAGTGCCCCCCCACCACCCCAGGGCAAAAAACACAAAAATTTTGTGCTTTGTGAAAGACAAAACACATGGTCCAAGGAGATGATAGAGTCTGATGCAGCCGTAAAAATCAATGAAGTGCGGCTCCACGCTGCTACAAGGACACAGCTCAGAGGTGGGGCCACGTGAACTAAGGCACACACAGACGAGCAAATACTGCCTGATCCCACTTGTATCAGATACAAAGGTAAGCCAGAAAGTACTGTTACCGGGGTCCCAGTTTTCCCCCAAAAAACACAAGTAAGCGTGTTTCTGCAGCCAGTGGGTGACGGTCAGCCAGTTCTCTTGGTCATACCCTTGTCTTAGTCTGATTAGGAAGTCTTCATAAACAAACAGAAAGATACTTTTTGTTCCATGGAGAAAAAAACTATTTCGAGGCAGAGCTAATAACTCATTTTTAACAAAACTCAAACGAGGATCTTCCCGTCATCAGAGCGTCTCAGCAGGTTTGCAGCAATGCTGCCACCCATGAAACCACAGCTTTTGGATAGAGTGAGCATTTTCAGGACCATTGGGAAGACTGGGGAGATTGCCAGTCACGACCAGTGGAGACACTGGTTGAAGTCCAGAACCTGGGGGGGGGAGGGTGGGGGGGGAAAGACTGTCGAACTCCCATTGATGTGGTAGCTCCCATTGATGTGGTGCCCATCGAAGCTGGTTGCTCGCCCGGTTTGGCCTTGCCAGTTTTGAGCGAGTATCTTGGCTGCAGCAATCGTTCAGCTTGAGGGGTGTCAAGAGCATTGTGTGAAGCTCAGCCAGCTCAAAGATCACTTCCTTCTCTCCATGATGTCTTCTATGAAGCCGAAAGATAAAGAAGACAATTCTGGACTTCCGGTAAGGATGGTGACCCAGACCGACCGCTTACAACAGAGGTCCTCAAACTGTTCAAACAGGGAGCCAGCTCACTGTCCCTCAGACTGTTGGAGGGTCAGACTATAACCAAACAACAACAAAAAACTATGAGCAAATTCACTGCAGGCCCGGGTTCGGTCAGCAGCTAAGCAGGACAGGCAGCGGTGGCAAAAACACCTGGTGAGGCTGAGCCCCAGTGGAGTAGTCGTTGCGTGCGGGACTGCGGCCCACTGACTTGGCAGTTCAAATCCAGCAGCAGGTCTCCAGGAGCAAGGTTGGGCCTTCTACTCCCACCAGAGGGCAGTGATGTCGCCCCTCCAAAAAAAAAAAAAAAAACACCTGGTGGGCCAGGTAAATGTCTTCAGCAGGCCACATGTGGCCCGCGGGCCATAGTTTGAGGAACCCTGGCCTACAAGATCCCTCTTCAACAAATCAATTTATTGGTGGATCATACAACTCTTATCACAATCCATCCATCCATGTACACCTCCTCCAGCTCCCTCTTCAACGCTCTCCAATTTCTCTGCTCCTCTGTACTGCTCTGCTCCTTGAAAGGGCAGTGCGTCCTTGCTGCCTCCTCCGGATTTCTCTCACACCTCTTCCGGTTCGGCTCTTACCCACACCGCCTCACAGAAACAGCTCTGGTCAAGGCCACTGTTGACCTCCGCGCTGCCGTGCTGTCGGAGCCAGTGCTCTGTCTGACGTGTCTGCTCTCAGCCACGCCTCCTTCCCATGAAGGTGGAGTCACAGAGATCCGTGTCTCTCAGAGCCCAGAGCCCAGCCTGGCTGCAAGAGGGGAGGAAGCATTCCCCGCCCCCCCCCCCCGGGTCTGTGGCGCTGTTGGCACCTGGGTTTTAGGCCCAGTGATCCAGGTTTGGGACATCTGGCCACCAGAACTGTGAGAGACTAGGGTTCTTTTGTTTTTAGTTGCTCAGACAATTTGTTACCACAGCCCTGGGGACCAACCCAAAGCCTGAAGTCCACGCCCTTCTAAGAGACTGAACCAAGCCCAGTCCTGGTGAGTCCTTAAGACTCACCGTGACACTCCCACCCCCACCCTCCACCCTCCCCCACCCCGTCTCAGACTAGATCTGGGCCCTTTAGGTTTGTTCCACAGTGGAAGTAGATCTCCAGGCTGTCTTCTGGGACACCCCTGGGTGGACTTGAACCCCAGCCTTTCGGAGAGCAGCCACATCACTGCACCAGCCAGGAGTTTCTCTCCAAGATCCTCCACTCTCTCCCCCACTTGGCCTGCTTCTCCTCGGGACTCTGCGTTCTTAAAGCGGTCATGTCCCATGTCCCATCCTGGAGGTCTGCGCACCCACCATTGCCTCTTCCGGATCCTCTGCTTTCTGTGAGCTCTTTGTTCCTGCTTTGATGCTGCCCACCCGCTAAAGAGCCCTTCGGAATGCTGTCCACTCTCTGACACTGCTGCAGCAGAAAGACAACGATGATGACAAGGACCAGGTGGCACCAATGAAGTTATTCATCCTCCCTGCAGTTGTGGAGGTGAGACGCCTGAACTCAGTGGGGCAGCCTGAAGAGAGTGCTTTCTCTTTCCTTCAGCTCTGCAGAAAGTGATTTGTCTCCTTTCAGCATCTGTGGACCTGCCATCCCTGGGAGAGCCCCACCTGTCTTGACACCAATCACACCTGGGTCTAGGAGGTTCTCAGCACAGGGCCCCCGGCTCCAAAGGGCACCTCCTAGCTCTTCATTCTTGATAGTAGTCAGGTCCCCAACCCCCTCTTCCCTCACTTCTGCTTCCTTGTATCTTGATGCTCCAGGCCACCTCCTAGGGAAACTCCCTTTTCAGCAGGTCAGGGCTGTGGCCTGAGCAAGGAGGTTGCTTTCCACCCTAATCCTTTTACACACTGATTGGATGATCACATCATTACACAACAGACAAATTGCATTATTATATAATGTAATCTAGGTGAAACCACAGAGAATCATGGTCTCTCCAAGTTGACATGTACTTTTTAAAGGCATAATTCAATCCATGATACTGACCATCTGTGATCATTAAGTTTTTGTAGCAATTTGGCTGTTTGTTTCATTGGTCTTCTCCCACAACCCTTCTGTAAGAGGATGTCCAGTTGTCTACAGATGGACTTTGGGTTCCCACTCTACACTCCCCCTCATTCACAATGATATGACTTTTATCCTTTGATGCCTGATAGCTGAGCCCATCAACACCTTGTGATCACAAAGGTTGGTGTGTTTCTTCCATGTGGGCTTTGTTGCTTCTCAGTTAGATGGCTGCTTGTATACCTTCAAGCTTTTAAGGGCCCCAGATGCTATATCTTTTGATAGCCAGGCACCATCAGCTTTCTTCACCACCTTTGCTTATGCACTCGCTTTGTCTTCAGCAATCATATTGGGAAGGTGAACATCATGGAATGTCAGTTTAATAGAACAAAAGTGTTCGTGTGTTGAAGGAACACTTGAGTAGTAACCCAGTGTCATCTGCTACCTTAGTACTAAGCCTATAGATATATGCACATAGATCTACTTCCCCATGGTTATATAATATATATTTACATTTATGCATGCCTATATCTAGACCTTTATAAATGCTCTTTGCCTCTTAGTTCTTTCCTCTATTTTCTTTTATATTTCTCTTGTCCACTATCATGTTCAGCCCTCATTTGAGTTTCAATAATTTCTCTTGGTTATATGGCCCTTGATCAAGTTCTACCAGTCCTCCCACACCCTTCTCACTATCAATTTTGGACTACTTGTTGTTCTCTGGGATTGTTAACACCCATTTCCTTTCCAGCGACTGGGGTTTTTTTTTTTTTTTTTGCGACTGGGGTTTTAAGAGCGTTAGAATATCCATCTAAACAGTTGGTTCTTCTTATCTGAAGCAAAGACTGGAGAACATCAAAGACTCAAAAATGATTAATCCAAAGGACTATTGAACCACATGAACCTCTACTAGCCTGAGACCAGGAGAGCTAGGTGATACCAGACTGCCACTAATGACTGCTCTGCTAGGGATCATAATGGGATAAATGGGACAACGATATAGAACAAAATTCAAAACCATAAAAACTACTGGACTTTGTGATCTGATAGAGACTGGTGGAACCCCCAAGACTACAGCTCTTAGACATCCTTCAAACCTGGAAAGGAAATCACCTTCTTTCACTTGAAGATAGGTTGATAAAGTGAAAAATAACACCCATGAGAATTGTGCTCCTTAACACAATCAACCATAGGAGGCTGAAAGGGCAGCATTTACTCCAAAGCCAAGCGCAGAAGACAGGAGGGGGTTGGAAAGACAGGTGCATTCATCTGGGTAGACCAGAGTAACAAATTCATAAACACTCATATGTATAAGAAAGAGTTTCAAATACAAGAGCAACTATACATCAAGAAAACATTCCAGCCCAGTCCAGTTCAAGGTCATAAGCCCGATATTAGCCCATATGTCTGACACCAATCCATAATTCCTCTTCAGACTCACAAAACATGTGCATTGACACCAGGACCATCACAGGTCAGTGGGTGCAGAGTCTTGTGTATCCAGTGGAGGTAGAAGTATCTCAGAACTGGCAGGGGTCTCTCTGTAGTCCCTTCAGTTTCCAGGGCTCAGGGTCTATCAGCATGCTGCCAGATGTCTTGTCAACTGCAATGTCTCTCAGGGAGTCAGCTGAGAGGTAGCGTCTCTTGCCTCCAAGAAGGAGTTGCCCCATGTCCCAGAATTCTCAGGGAAAGGCCATCCTCACATGGAGGTTTCATTGGTGATCTCCATTGACAGGCTAGACTCCACCCTATACTCCTAATCCTCAAATTGACACCAGATTAGGTGGCTGCCACAAGGGTCAAGTGGAAATGGGGAGCCGTGGGAGGAAGGGGGTAGAATGTTGTTAGCGTAAGGAGATTGCAAATGACATCATTCATAAGACAGCACGTGTATAAATTGTTGAACAGGAAACTAATCTGCTTTGAAAGCTTTCACCCAAACCACAGGAAAATATTAAAAACAAACAAAGAGCTCATACCTGCTCCCACGCAGGGCGGTGAGTTGAGCACGCAGAAGATTGTTGCTGGGGGAGGAATGATGCATGTCACTGATGAGATAAGGCTTACTTTTCGAAGTTCTACCATACAAGAGATTGTCCAGTTATGGTTGGTGATTAACCTTCCCTTGTCTCCGGGTCCTGTATGCTGCTATGAGTCAGCATCCACTGATTATGCCAGTGAGTTTTTTTGTTTTTCTTTTTCTCCAAGGGTCACCGTGAGTTGGAAAGGACTCCATGACAAGCGAGTGTTGCTGTCTTTTTAGCCTAGGTCAGTGTGCTCCTTAGAGGCGAGGAAAGTGAGAGCCTGTCTTACATACTTTGGACATGTTGTCAGGAGAGAGCAGTCCCTGGAGAAGGCCGTCACAGTTGGTAAAGAAGAGGGGCAGCCCACACCAGGAAGACCCTCCCCTCCATGAGAGGAACTGACACAGTGGCTTCCATGCTGGCCTCAAGTATGAGGACAATTGTGGATGGTGCAGGACCGGACCAGGCAGTGTTTCCTTCCGTTGTTTGAAATCTACTTGATGGCTCCTAATAATGACAGTGACATCCTAGACCCAAGGACCCCTGATGGTATAGGGGTTTAGGCGTTCAGATGCTAAGCCCAAGGTCAGCATTCAAGGCCACCAGCCACTCCATGGGAGAAAGATGAGGCCTTCCACTCCCATAAAGATGTATATTCTCAGAAAACTCATGGGGTCAATTAAGACTCTATCCTATATGGTTACTGTAAGTCAAAATCGACTTGATGGCAGTGAATTTGGTTTTCTTGGTCTGGGATCCTCAACCCCAGACTCCCTGATGGCACGGTAGTTAAGAACTTGGGTGCTAACCAAAAGGTTGGTGGTTTGAGCCCACCACCAACCTCTCTGGAGGGAGAGGATGTGTCATTCTGCGCTCGTATGTAGATTGCAGCCTTCACAATCCCTGTTCTACTTGGTCCCCTGGGTCACAATGAGTCAGCAATGGGTTGGACTTGGCTTTTGAAGAAAGACACATTCCTTCTAGGTCCAGCTCTCCGGAACTGAGGACGCAGGGCCTTGCCTGGGAACCAGCCTCGGCCTCTCTGCCTTTATTTGGGTTCCATATTCTGTTCAGGGTTTCACTTGATCTCCAGCTATTGAAATTGTTTGTCATGGCCACAAAGCCTTGAGCCATTAAGTGGAATGTGTTTTTATCCTAGGAAGTGCTCTGCTTCCCACAGCTTTTTATAAACTTCCTTTTACTGACATGGTCCAGAAAGCTTCCAGGTTCCCAGGCTGTGTCCATTTTTTTGAGACTCTAAACTCAGCTCTTAGTCTTTCCAGCCCCAAAATGAGGGTCCAGATAAAAGAAGAGGCTCTGGGAGCTCTGGGAAATGACTGCTGTGCACCCCCCCCACCCCGTGACTTGACCCCTGTGACCAAGTGGGGCAGGATGGGAGCTGGGCAGAGGCTGGTGTGGGAGGACAGATGCCCTGTAGGCAATGGGCAGGCACGTCCTGAGCCTCCTGCCTTAAAGGGCATCCTGATGGTGCCTTCATCCTTGGGCACAGCTGAGGTGGCAGACCAGAAGCTCACCTGCACACCATGATTTTGGCCACTGCCTGGTGCCAGACCTGTTCTCTAAACCATGGGAGCTCTCTTAGTCATTTGTGGAGTGTCACTGAGTGGTCAGAAATGACTCAATGACGGGGTTTGAGTCAGAACCAGAAAGGGTTCTACCTCTTTGGACTAATCACCAACAATTAAATTACCATTAACAGTCTCTGCAGGTTGATATATTGCTGATGGCTCACTGGTGCCCTCCTGTTTTCACGCCCTTCTGACGTTGATGGGGATTTCTGGCTTTTCTCCTTGGTTACCAGAGAATGCTTTCCTATTTAATTTAGGAAATTTATTGAAGTGCCATGGATGTAATCTGCCCTCAGAAGGTATAATGAAATAATATGATGTCTGGGAATTTTGAAACACTTCCGTAGAGGAGTAATGGGAGGACAAAGAAAATAAGATTAGAGGAGCTTTGCTAGGCCCCCAGCCACGGCAGTGGTCTGCAGGCATCCAGCAAGCGCCCTCCCCCTCCCCACTGCTATGATGCCTCAAAGGATGGTCAGCTTTGCGCATCCAAGGGGCGGTGAAGGAGCAGCCCGAGAGGAGATGCGTGAGGTTGGGGCAACCTGCGCCTGCAAACGTGGAGACGAAGCCCAAAAGGCAGCAGGAAAGGACAAATCTTCAGACACAGAAGGACAAGCCGAAGGGGAAAGGAGAGTAGAGGGTAAACAGGCTGCGGTATCGAACCCGGGAACTATAGAGGACTCACTTGCTGGGACGTAGAGATGAAACATGGGGAGCGTCCAGCCGCTGATCAAGCAGGAGAAAGAGAAGTCAAAGCTGATGAACGTAACCGTGAACGTCTCATGTGCTATCAATGGGCCCTGTTATCTCCCCTATTGTACAATCCCAAGGAATCTTATTTTTAATCATTTCGGGGGGCTCTTACAATTCTTTTTTTAGTGGGGGGCATCACTGCTCTCCGGTGGTGGGAGTAGGAGGCCCAGTCCCACTGCTGGGATTGAACCTCCGTCCCAGGGGGCCGCAGTCCCGCGCACCACCACGACGCCCCCGGGGCTCAGCCGGCTCTTACAACTCTTATCGCGATCCATCCATCCATCGTGTCAAGCACATCTGTTGCCATCATCATTCTCTAAACATTTTCTTTCTGCTTGAGCCCTTGGCATCAGCTCATGTCCCCCCTCCCTCCCTCATGAACCCTTGATAATTTATAAATTATTATTATTTCATCCTGCCTTACACTGTCCATCATCCCAGAGGAGTCTTTTTATCGACTATCTTGTAAAATCAAGGTTTTTAGTAGCTCTAGAAACATTTTTAAGGGAGAAATCCCCTTTCATCCCATTTTAAAAGAAGTGGAATCATTTAATGGTTATTTTTTTATACAACCAGAAAATAGTCGAATGTTGAATTGAGGGAAGATTTGACTGTCTTAGGTGTCA
>PVJH01030588.1:0-24655 GCA_004026705.1 Nesogale talazaci
CATCAGCGCGGCAGCCGCGCAGGGCGCACCAACAAAGAGCGGGGCGCCGACGCACTCACGGCGCCAGCACGCAGGCCGCGTACGCCCGAGCGGCGCGCATGCGCCCACGTAGCTTCACGCGCTGTGGGCTGAGCGGCTCACTTTGTCGTCACAGGGCCGATGGTCAGGGTGCGTCCGCCTTTTCTCTCCCCCTTCTATCCTCTTCCCCTTTCCCCGCCCCTTGTCCCTCAGTCTTCTCCCTCCTTCCTCTCTCGGTCCCCCTGGCGTCCCCAGCCGACTCCCGCTTCCGGTGGGCGGGAGCTTGCGGAAGGGTGTTCCGCCTCTTCCGCTTCCACAGCGGAGGTGGCGACGGGGGTGGCGGCGCCTGCGCGGCTCTGGTCCGGGTCGGCAGGCGGGTCTCTGCGGCGATCCACCTGCGCGTCGCTGAGCCGCACCCTGGGGGTCGATGGCGATGAACTATAACGCTAAGGAGGAAGTGGACGGGGGCCCCCCGGGGGCCCCCGGGGGCGCCGCCAAGACCCGCAGACCGGATAACACGGCCTTCAAACAACAACGGCTGCCCGCCTGGCAACCCATCCTCACGGCGGGCACGGTGCTCCCTACCTTCTTCATCATCGGCCTCATCTTCATCCCCATTGGCATCGGCATCTTCGTCACTTCCAACAACATCCGAGAGATCGAGGTGAGGGGTGGGGGGGCGGCGGGGCGGCGAGCGGCGGACGCTGCTCGGGAGCCGAGGTCTGGGCGCGGCGCCGCGCCTTCCTCGGCTTTCCCGGGGGTGACAGGCGCCGCCCGCCCTTCCCCTCGCCCTCTGTGGTTTTTGTCGTTGTGCTTCTTCTGCGGCTTTGCGGAATGTGGCCAGGTGGGGTCTGGTTCCCTGCTCGCGGTTTTCACGGGCAGCCGCGCCGTCAGTGTTTCACGCGCAGAGTGGGTCAGGTGCAGAACCCTCCTTTCAGGGGCGCCTTGGGGGGTTCCGTGGACGCGTGGCCAACGGAGGCCGACGACTTCCAGCCCGGTTGACGTGGTCGGAGGGACGTTTTCCAGGACCCGGGCATGAGCGCTTCGGCCGTCGGTGGGTTCAGAGTCATAGAGGTAGTGACGCTTCTCACCCAAAGACGTTGTCACCTAGAGGACCCGGCTGTGTATGAGCGTGTAGTTATAACCGACGTAGGCACGGTACCTTTTCTTTGGGGCGAATTCTTACTTGTTCAGTTCTAGGATCTAGGGAAGACGAAACCGGAAACTTCAAGCCTGGTTTGGGCTCCAGGTTGCTTGAATATGAATATTTAGGTTCCCCATTTGTCGCGATTGTATCCCCCTCCCCCCTCTAGATTTTTAAAGCTTCTCGAAAAGTGCCCGTGCAGTTGTTCATCTTCTACCTTCAGTCGACAGTGGCGGTTGTCTTCCGAGGGACTTGGGGGTAGAGGGCGGTTTCATGCAGGGTTCGGCAGGACGGAGACCCTTGTATTGGGAAAACAAACATCCCGACTTCTTTTCTTGCATGTCTGAGGTCGTTGTTGTTGTTGTTGTTGTTGTTGTAGTTTTATCAAGTTGAGATGGCAAGGACAGGTACATAGGTTTGTGGATTTCTTCTGCTCTGTCGCATCGAATCACTTTCCCCCTAGTCTTGTTAATACTTTAATCTTGGTGACTTAATGGGGCTGTCAGAGTAATTTTGTTTGCAACTGCTGCAGTCGGAACTAAGGTGCCCGTTTGCTGGTTGAATTACATTACCACCCCTAAAAGCACGGTCAGTATTTAAAATTGTCCGATTTCTCTATGCTAATATCACTAGTAGGAGCAGTAGCTAAAGCAGAACTTCACTGTAAATTTTTTGTTAAAATCCTTTTTAGTTTATCAGCTAAAGAAACCATCACAGTAAATATTTTTATTTATTATTTTGTTTCCTTAATGGTCTTGTAGATGTAGTACTGCTTTTCCAAAGGATAAGGATCACACATGATTTCAAGACGTGGGCACGGTGGTGAAATGTGAGGACCATGCTGTATTGTGGATTCTGGCAGAACTCAGCCACAAGGAAGTTCTGTTCGCTCGGAAAAACATACATTTTTAAAATACATAAAAGTTCTGCCCATCTTGTAAGATCTGAAAAATAGAAATGATACAGGAAAGAAGCCCTAACACCAAGTTCATGCACTTGGTGTTTTTTTTTTTTTTTTAATGATAATCCATAATCAGGCTCTGAGAAATGGAAGTCAGAGGTTGCGATTTGCCAATTGACTTGTTGAGAGTATTCTAATATTGAGACAGAAAGCCCAATAGTTTGATTTCCAGATGTAAGATTTCTCCTTGGGCTTGTTACTGCAATAATTCCGTAACATGAGGAAATTGAAGTTCAGTCACCTTAGTTAGTAATCAAGGCAACAGAATATTCACACTATGTAATTTAAAGAGGTTCAACTCTTAATATTTATGATTTCCAAGGTAAATGGAATATATATATTTTTAATTTATTTTCAAATTGTGCCCCTTTTGGAGCCATAGGAAATGATCAGAATGATTAGGAAATTTGTATCAATATTGACATTTAGTTGAGCAAATAGAATCCAGGATTAAAAATATTTTTTTTTGGTGTTAGCAATCATGTACAGAAGTGATTCTGAATTGTATTTGGGGCTACTAGAAAAACTTGTGGGTTTTTTTTCCTTAGCAAACTTGCTTGTTTCTTCCTGCTCTTTCTACTCTTTAGCCAGTAGCTGAGAGTAAAACATGTTGAGGGTTAGTTATTAAAAGTAATCGAGGGCTGAGCCCCCGTGGTGTAGTGGTTGTGCGCGGGACTGCGGCCCACTGGGATGGAAGTTCAATTCCAGCTCACAGGAGCAAAGACTGGGCCTCCTACTCCTACCACCAGAGGGCAGTGATGCCTAAAAATAAAATAAAAAAAAATAAAAGTAATCGAGTACTGAGAAATTCTGAGCAAACTTCACTTCTAGTCTATAAATCTATTTTCTCGTTTTTCAAGAATTTTGAAACTTCATTACTTCCTTAAGTCAAATTACTAGATCATAAGAGACTTGCCAAATCAAAATGCTTTTGTATTGTACCTTAAAGTGAGTGCTAAGATCAGTAGGTCAAAGTTTTTAGGTATAAAACAAATTTGTTCTTTTCCTATATCCTAGGAATGTTAATACTAAAACTTAACTATTTTTGAAATATGCATTCTAAGCATCCTTCCTTGTGTTAGTTGTATGAGGGGGAATAAAAAGTTAGTGGAAAATGTATTTAAAAGACAATAGAGGCTGAGCCCCGGTGGTGTAGTGGTTGTGCGCGGGACTGCAGCCCACTGGGATGGAGGTTCAATTCCGGCTCCCAGGAGCAAAGGCTGGGCCTCCTACTCCCACCACCAGGGTAGTGATGCCTAAAAAAAAAAAAAAAAAAAAAGACAATAGAATTTTTCCACCAAGTTTTTGAAGCCCCCTTCTGTGTCTTGTTTACTTGTCATTAGACCTTTTTCATAGCTTAAATAAAATTAGGTTATTAGGAAACTATAGTTGCTCATTTTATTTATAAGATAAATCCTAAATTTTAAAAAATTCCATTTACCTTGGATATCACAAATACCTTATGCCAAATGAAATTTTAATATCTTTATTTCTAGGAGTAAAGAATGAGTACTTCCTTTAGTTTGGAAATTTTAGGTGTCAGGTTGACCTTTTCATCACAGATCTTTCCAACCATTTTAATGTTAATGGAAGAGAGTTCATTTGGAAATTGCAGGGAGCAATTTTGCAGTGAAGTTGGATGTTATGTAAGTTTAAACTAATGATTAGAATGAGAACACATTTCAGAGTTTTAACTCAGTTATTTAAAAAACAAAACATTTACTTCCAATTAATATTTCCAAAAATGTTGAAGATACACTATTATGAATTAAAGTGGATTAACTCCCCTGTTGCATTTGATCCCAACTCTTTTTCATGTAAAGAGCCCTGATGGCCTGGTGGGTTGCACATTCGCTGGGTCCCGAGTTCAAAACCATCAGCTGCTTCTTAAAAGAAAGAGAGGACTTTGTACTCCCAAGAATTTCCCAGTCTCAGAAACTCACAAGGGAAGTCGGGCAGTTCTGCCCAGTCCTATGGGATCACTGTGGGTTGGCATGGACTCTGTGGCAGTGAGTTTAGTTTTTGTTTTGGTTCTTCTTCAGTTTATTATTACTTCATGTTCCCACCTCAATGAATTTTTCCTCATTTCTCATAAAAAAGCACTTGTCATTATAACTTTGATGCCTATGTAACTTGGATTCTTAGATTATGATATTTTTAAGTTGAAAGTTCTCTTCCTCATTCAAGCAATCTTGGTTTATGCTTAGCCCGTAGCTAAAAGTCAAGGAAAAATATATTTTGTAAAATGATTGCTGCTTCCTACAAATATGGGAATTGTAGAAATTGTTAAAGATTAGGCATTTTTTATGTTAAGAAATTTGAATCTTTTGATAGTCAAAGTGATTGCAGTTGCTGAGAACCTGACTCTTGAAAGTTAAGATGACTAACAGCTAAACCCTCTCACAATGTAAAGTCTAGATGTCTAAATTCAGAATGCTAGCTCTGTGTACTCTGTGTACTCTCTGTGTACTCTGGAGAAAGGTTCTTGTCTCCTTTCAACATCTGTAGGTATGACATGCCTTGGAAGTCTACATCTGTCTGATGGTCAATCTTCCCCTGGGTCTAGAAGCTTTGTAGTGCAGGGACTGCAGATCAAAAACACACTCTCCACTTCTAGTTCTTCTTGGTAGTAGTAGGTTCTTTTCCCACCTTTAAACTTTTTATTGGTTTATTGCATTGGGCCACACACATGGCGGGGGGGGGGGTAAGCATTAAATAACTGCTATAATACAATTATCATTACAAATAACTGCCAAAGCAGGGTATCATGGCATAGCCACGTTGATACATTTTTGGGGGGGGCAGGGGTGGTGGTGCACATAATTCCATCCATGACAGTGGTTAGTGATTTTGCTTCTCAAATAACTTCAGTATTTTGAGCAAAGGACAATAGAATACAATTTGTGAGCTAGATAATGGTGTGAAGACTATTTTGTGTGCTTGATTAAGATTTTTAAAGATAGATACTGGCAGATTTAGCATTGGTTAGAAAAATAACTCTGTTTAACTTTCCCAAACCCTCAGTAATATTTAAGATAGGCTTAACAATCCTGTGCCCTTGCTTTAGTTTTGCCATCACTGCATAAATTCAGTTGATATAAAGTACTTTAGCTAAATGTACCATTAATCTTGGCTTATGTGACATCGTTCATAATTTCTGTCACTGTCAGAAAAAGTTCAAGCAGTTAAAAAATTGCTTTTATTTATTTATTTTTTAAAGTTGCTTTTAAAATGCTTTATTTTATCTGTCTCCATTGGAATCTCTGGAAAGGACTGATAAATTTTAAAATCTTTTGTGTGGCATAAGACGTACAAGGGCACTCTAACACATCATTTCTGAGTCTGATTGATACTTAAGATGATCTTCCTTATTACTCAGCATTTTGTTGAGTGACCTCTTTCAGTCTTCTATTGATTTCCTGCAGATTTACATTCAAAAATGGAAGGTGCCCAGTGCTCTATATAGTGTAAAAAATTGCATGTCCTTCAAGTTCCTCCTTTACCTCTGTATCAAATTCAGTGTCTGTTCCTTAGGAATATGATGTATTTTTAGAATTACTAAGGTTAACTGCCAGTTTGGTTTAGGAGAACAATTACAGTGGTAGCAACACAAAGCTGAGAAATATTATAATTTAAACTTAACTGCATCTTTCAATTTTGTTGGACAGGGCTCCATCATTGTATTCTGCACTGTGCCTCATATACTTTTGGCAGTTAGTAAGAATTAATTTTTTTAATCATTTTATTGGGGTTTATATAACTCATCAAGATCAATACATACATCAATTGTGTGCAGACCACATTTGCACATTTGTTGCCATTATCATTCTTGAAACATCCTCCTCCTATTTAGGACCCCTGTATCAGCTCCCCATATTTCCCCTCTCTCCCCCCCCCCCCATGAACCCTTAATAATTTGCAAATTGTCGTTGATTTGTCATATCGTACACTGTTCGATGTGTCCCTTCACCCACTTCCCTGTTGTCCGTACACCAGGGAGGAGGTTATATGTAGATCCCTGCAATTGGTTCCCCCTTTCTACTACCCCATCCCTCCACCCTCCTGACTTCACCACTTTCACCACTGGTCCTGAAAGGATCATCTATCTTGAATTCCCCATGTTTCCTGCTCCAGTGTACATCCCCTGGTCTCGTGGGATTTGTAAGGTAGAATTGGAATCATGATAGTAGGTGGGAGGAAGCATTTAAGAACTAGAGGAAAGTTGCATATTTCTTTGTTGCTACATTGTACCTTGACTGGCTCATCTCCTGCCTGTGACTCCTCTGTAAGGGGATGTCACTTCACCTACTGATGGGTTTTGGGTCCCCAATCTGTACTCCCCCACATTTATAATGATATAATTTTTAATCCTTTGATGCCTGATACCTAATCCTTTCAATGCCTCTTGGTCACACAGGCTGATTTGCTTCTTCCATGTGGGCTTTGTTGCTTCTGAGCTAGATGGCCGCTTGTTAGTTTTCAATGATTTTTAACACTAAAGGAATTATACTTCATCTTCCACCTGATAGCCTCTTTCTTTTTAAGTTATGTTGACTTTAGTATAAATTTTTTTAAAACATTTTTTTATTTTTATTTTTATTTTATTTAGGCATCATTGCCCTGGTGGTGGGAGTAGGAGGCCCAGCCTTTGCTCCTGTGAGCAGGAATTGAACCTCCATCCCAGTGGGCCGCAGTCCTGCACACAACCACTACACCACCGGGGCTCAGCCCTTTAGTATAAATTTTTAAAAGACTGATGAAATTGCTATACCAACAGATTTTATTACTTAAGACAGGTTATCTTTGAATTTTGACTGATAAAGAAGATGGTGGTTATTTGTGAGAAAGATTCATAAACTAAGTTCTGTTTATCATGAGAACATTTTCTATGAACAAAGTTGACCTGGGTAAGTGGGAGATAGGGAAAAGTTGGAAGACTGTAACATTGAACATTCCCTCTTTTATGCTCCCTTTCCTTATGGTCTTTCTTTTAACAGAGAGTCTGGGTTCTTAAAGAAGCTGGACTTGATAGTGGGTAGGGGCAGAGAATGATGAGACATACACTTGGAAAGAAAACTGAGTGTTTCTAAGTGATTGGCACAGACAGAACATACGTAGTTCAAAGAAAGGTAAACACATATATGTCTTTAATGGCTGTGTGAAGGAAGTAGATTTTGCATAGGATCTTGAGAGTATAAAACCCCATTTACATCTCATTTTACAATTGAATAAAACAAAAATATTTGATACATACTTATAAGAAGTAAATAACCATACCTCTCACAGCCCTCATTTCCCCCACTGAGTACGTGGCAGTAAGAATTACCTTCTTCCACCACAAATGCATTCCATTTACCCTACGCAAGCATGTCAGCATGTCATGGTTCTTTGGGTGACTCAATCTTTGTCCTTGAATGGCCTGGGCCATTCTTGGTCAGAACTGGGTTGCTGTACTTTACAGCTGATTTTAGTCATAGAGCATGATAGTCCTGAGAGACGACCTAAGCAATTTTCTGGAGTCAAGGCCTAAATGTCTTTTCATCCATTCTGTACTTTCAGTCCAATATTCCCTTGGTAATCAGTTTTCATTTACACTACCCAATACATTAACTCTCTTCTTTGCCTGTTGATTTAGAGCAGTGGTTCTCAACTTCCCTAATACCACACGACTCTTTGATATAGTTCCTTGGGTTGTGGTGACCCCCAACCATAAAATTATTTTTGTTGCTACTTTATAGCTTTATTTTTGCTACTGTTATAAATCGGGTGACTCCTGTGAAAGGGTCATTTGACCCCCAAAGGGTTTGCAACCCACAGGTTGAGAACCGCTGGTCTAGAGCCATGAAAAGCCCAAAGTCGCCAGGGGACACCCTAACTATACTTTTGGACCCAAAACACATAGAGTCACAGGGACAAAGAAGCAACAATTTTGTGAATGGGTCACTAGGAGTGAGTTGTGCCACTCCCATTTCCACCCAATTAGTTTCTGAACCAGTGAATCCTGGCAAGAGGAGAAAAAGCATCATATTGGATGCTAATTTTGTGCATATGTAGCCTTCTAGAACATACTGCCCCAACCCTGCAAGGTAATACTACCTTACTAGTGCCATAATTGTGCCTTTAGAGGATCAGTCCATTCTGTTAGCTAGCTGCTTCAGGATGGTGGGGGTCCATGGTAAGACAATTGAATTCTATGTGCATAGGCCCATTACCATAGTTCATAAGCTGTCATGTGAGTCTCTTGATCCGAAGTGGTGCAGTGTGTGGCATATCATACCAGTGAATAAGCCATTCTGTAAATCCTTGAATGATAGTTTTCCTAGAAGCATTACATGCTGAGAAGGCAAAAAGAAGGTATTCAGAGTGTCTATGCCAGAAGAATAAAATGCTGCCCTTTTTATAATGGAAGTGTTCTGATGTGACCAGCCACCAGGGTGCTGATTTATCTTGCTGAAGACTAGTCCCCATATCTTAAACTTGTTGATTTTGACTGCTTGCAGTTTAGATATCCAGCAGTGGAAGTAGCCAAGTCAGCTTCAGTGATTGGAATTGCCTGTTCCTCCTATATGCATAACATCTCCATCCTTGCCATCATGGCTACTTTGAGCCCACTGTGGATTGATAGACGTGGCTGTGGATTGACACCCTCCCCCAACACACACACACACACACACCCTGGGGAAAAACATGAAGGGAACACAACAGAGCAGCAAGGGGAATGAAAAAACAGTCTCTGAGGAATCCCCAAAATAGACTTCTGACTGGGGGGTTGTGGAGGTGGCGGGTAGGCAGGTCTTGGCACCTCCTCAGACCTAATCAGAAAACATTCATAAGGGTCAGCAGACCTGAAACTGTTTATAGGTTTCTTTTCTTTTTGTCTCCCCCTCCCCCCTTTTCTTTCTATATCTATATAAGATAAGCAGGATAAATAATCCCAAGTAGAAAACAACAGAACCGATGGTTGGGGAGGTGGTGGTGGTGGCATGGGAGAGGAAGAGGCAGAGAAAGAGGAGGGGGGGGTGGACCCAACAAACTCAGGAACAAGGGAATAACAAGTGATCTAAAATCGATTGCAAGGAGGCCATAGAATGGCTGGCCAGGTTGGATCAAGTCCAGTGTGCTCGAGAGGAATTACTGAGAGTTGAATGAAGGTCAACCAAGATAGTGGGGTAGGAGGAAAGAACTAGAAGGCAAAAGACATTTAGAGAGGTAAAAAATATATGTAAATGCATAGGTCTGTGTACATACATTTATATGTTAAGGATTAAGGTAGCAGATAGATATTGGATCTCTACTCAAGCCCTCTCTCAACACAAAACACTTTGTTCTAATAACCTGGCATTCTGTAATGCTTACTTCCTGGTAAGATGGCTAAAGACAAAGTGGACGCATAAGCAAATATGGTGAAGAAAGCTGATGCTGCCCAGCTATCAAAAGATACTGTGTCTGGGAGGTGAATATTTTTGTTAAACAGAGAGAAGGACATGCTATAAATCATCGGTCCCTTCCCCCTTTCTCCAGTTGCATATCTGAGATCCTGCTGACCTAATAACTCAAACGCCTGTTTAACCCATGTAATGATGGAATGCTGCTATGCATATTGAACTTTGTATTTCTGTGGTCAAACAACACGAGTTCATTATGGGTATTTTGGTAGCTTGGTGGTCCATGGTTAGACATTCAGTCTCTTATTCAGGTCCAGTAAGTCTTCCTTGTAGGTGTATAGATAATACTCCCTAGTTTAAATGCTCTTTAAAAGTAAGGTCATATACTTGGGCCATGCTATCAAGAGAGACTAGTCCTTGGAAAAGGACATCATGCCTGGTAGAGAGCACAAAGAGGAAGACCTTTGATGAAATGGATAGATACAGTGGTTGCAACAATGGGTTCAAACATAATAAAAATTGTAAGGGTGGTATAGGACTGTTTTGTTCTTCTGTCGATAGGGTCACTATGAGCACAAAGTAGCTTGATGGCATCTGAAAATGAGGGTCTGTAACAAGTCAAAAGCTGTTATTCTCAAAAGGAGAGTATTTTTGCTCAGAGTGCAGAGCTTTGCTTTAAAATCCTGTGGTGGTCACGTACTTATGTTAATTTCATGATTGAGATGTAGGGGTGGAGTCTAGCATTAATCTGGAGATAGCCATTGAGTAGCCAATGAAGCCTCTGTGTGGGCATGGCTTTCTCCTGACACTTCTGGGAAATCTTGCGATATTTCCCTCGTGGACATCAGAAGCCATCTCCCAAGTTGTTGGGAGTCAGTCTCCGAGACGACAAAAACTATGGATAAGGCAAGATGGCAGCATCAGAAATGCTGAAGGAGCTGGAGGAGAAGCCACATGGCCTTACCCTGATGGAACCAGTCCTCTGAAGCTGGAGAAGCCACGTGGAGAGTCCTGCCAGTGCTGAGTTGCTTCTACCACCACTGGATGCTGTTGATGGACCGTTAGCCCTGGAAGTGAGGAGCCATGGGGAGATGCCTGCCAGCGCTGGGACTGCACCCACCGGCCTATGACTTCGTGAGTTGGAAGGAGACTTTATAGACTGATATCAGGCATATGGGCTAATGTCGGACTTAGGACTTTGAACTGGACTGTGTTGGGATGCTTTCTCAGTGTTCAATTCCTTTTGTTTATAAACCATACCCTTATCCATATGCGTGTCTATGAATTTATTTCTCTAGTCTACTCAGACTAACACAAAAGGTTCTGAGATATGATTCACCAATAAGGGCCTACCAAAGTCTCCAAATAGCATCTCAGTATGCCACTGCCACTCACATTTCTAGCATTATTGGATCAGCTGAATCATACGACCCAAGTGGCAACATAACTTGTTTGGCAACCTGGACCTGTTGCAGAGCCTTTTTTTGTTCTAGGTCCCTCTCAAAACTAACAGCTTTTTGAGTCATTTGATAAATAGGTTAGAATAGCACACCCAAATGAAGGCTTCATTACCTCACATCCAAGTAGACTCAACAGGTGTTCTACCTCCTTTTTAGTTGTGGGAGGGGCTAGAGGCAGTAACTTTTCCTTCATTTTAGAAGGAATATCTCAATTTGCCCCACATCACTGGACCCCTGGCAATTTCACTGAGTTAGAAGGCATACCTGAATTTTGTCAAGTTAATTTCCCACCCTCAGAATTGTGTTTGAATTGAGAGCACATAAATGTTTTTATCATTAAGACTAGAGTCATTGGTACTTCTTCCTTACTACTAGGTCTATAAACAGGGGTCCTCAAACTTTTTAAACAGGGCGCCAGTTCACTGTCTCTCAGATCGTTGGAGGGCTGGTGTATAGTTTAAAAAAACAACTATGAACAACTTCAGCCGCTAAACAGGACAGGTAGCAAAAACACCTGGCAGGCCGCAGGCCATAGTTTGAGGACCTTTGTAATAGACCATTTTGAAGTCTTATGGAAGGAAAAGGTGCTCATGGTCCTGTGGACTAACTTATAACAATGCCAGAGAACTGCTGTACCTCTGAGATCAGATCATGAATGTGTATTGTGACCAGTGTCAGCAGAAGGTAAACAACTTCTGGTTATCATTGGAAAATAAAATTGAGAAAAGGTCATTGGCCAGATCAATAGCTGCATATAAAGGATTAAGTTTGTACTGTAGCTATTACTTTAGAGTTAAGCATTTTATTTTTATCTTTCAACTAATCATAAAAAAAAAATGACCTAGAATAACTGAGGGTTTTTTTTTTTAGCTTTTTGTAAGGCTCTAAATAATTTGAAATGGATGTTTGTTTTCCTGCGCCCCCCCCCCCCAACCTGATAACCAAATCTTAGTTGTTGTTGTTGTTTTTTTTAATATAAGGGAAAGGTTTATATACAAGAGGAATGAAACATTGAGAAAATATCCCAACCCAGTCCAGTCCAAGGTCATTCCAATATTAGCTCCTATGTCTGATATCAGTCAATAAAGTCTCCTTCCAACTCACAAAGTCACAGGCCAGTGGATGCAGAGTCTTGTGTATCCAGCTGGGGTAGAAGCATCTCAGCTCTGGCAGGGGTCTCCCCATGGCTCCTCATTTCTAGGGCTCAGAATTCATCAGCAGTGTCCATTGGCGGTAAAAGCATCTCAGCACTCACAGGGTCTCTATGTGGCTTTTCCGGCCCCAGAGGTCTGATTCTATCAGGGCAAGCCCATGTGGCTTCTCCTCTGGCTCCTCCATTCTCCAGGAATCAGGAGCAATCAGCATGCTGTCATCTCATCTTGTCAGGAATTCATCTCTCCTCTTAGTTGGTTTTTACCGCATTAGGACACTTAGGTTATTTGAAAACTGTCTTGCTTAATCTGCATGTTGGTAGGGTGAGGGCTTTTCTACATAGCTTTATTATCTATTTAACTAAAAGAATACTTTTATTTATTTTCAAGTTTTATTGGCATATAATTCATATGCAATTAAATAGTTCATGCACATTAAGAAGAATTACATAATCATCACAAGCAGTTTTAGAATATTTTCTTCATTCTTGTACTGATCATTATCTCCTCATTCCCTCCCACCCACCCCCACCATACCTCCAAGGAACCATTAAATCTAGTTATTGTCTATATATTTTACCTACCCTGGATTTCATATTACAGATAAGCATTAAAACAAACGAAAACTAGCAACAATAATAGTAAAACAGATAAAAACCACAATAGAAAATAAAGCAGAAAATTTAAAAACCAGGACAAATTTAAATGGATTGTATGGGAGATCAAATGCTTTGAGTATTAGATTTTAACCAAACAACATCTGCAACCACTTTCCAAAGCATTCTGTTTGCTAGCAAAGCTATTCACATTCCCTTCCGTGGTCATCTACGTGTGTTATTTTGGGGGGCGGCATCACTGCCCTCTGGTGGTCGTGGGAGCTACCCAGCCTTGCTCCTGAGAGCTTCTGCTGGATTTGAACCGCCAAGCCAGTGGGCCGCAGTCCCGCATTCAACCACCGGGGCTCAGCCCTCAATTTTTTGTTTTTAACTGAAGCAATTTTGGTTTACAATGTGTCAAAAGATAGATCAACTGATTTTACTTTTCATATCTGCATTTATATATACATATATATGTTCTCTGTGTGATAACAGGCCTATTCACATCTCTCAGCTATGATCAGAGGGAATTCAGCAGAGGCTTAATTGATGTGTGGACTCTGAAAATGAATTTTGGGCTTCTACTCATCCATGCTGCAAACCAGGTGTTCACAATGCAAGCTGTACTACCATTCCCTCATTTAGATTTGGATTATATTATTTTTTGAAATCCTCTTATGGGAGCTCATACAACTCTTATCACAATCCATACATAAGTCCATTGTGTGTCAAGCACATCTGTACATCCCATCATTCTCATAACATTTTCTTTCTACCTAAGCCCTTGGCATCAGCTCTCATTTTTTCCCCCTCCCTCACCGAACACCCCCCCCCCAATAAACCCTTGATAATTTATAAATTATTATTACTTTGTCATATCTTACACTGTCCGATGTCCCCCTTCAATCCTTGGACCACACAAGCTGGTGCGCTGCTTTCATGTGAACTTAGTGGATGCCTCACTCAGAGGGCTGCGTGTTTCAAGACGAGCTTTTAGAACCCTGCCCGCTGTTCTTTCTTGTAGTTGATACCATCTGGTTTTTGAACAGCATTTTGCTTCATGAGGGTTCAAGCAGGCCATGTTTTAAGATCTAATTGTCCTTAGATAGGGGCAAAGATACATTTTAAATATTAATTTTTTAAAAAGTTCAATACTCCAGGATAATCATTTGCTTCATAATGCCTATTTTACTTCTCTCACAGTCTACATTACTGCTGCTTACTAGAGCCTGGATTATATAAATGGCATAGTTCACAATAATAGTGGAAAGTTCTCTGAGTCTTTCAGCAGTGTCCCTCAGTTTTGATCTTTAAGGAGGAAATAATGTAATTTGCATTACTTTATTTTTTGTTGAGGCAAGATCTGCTCAGTCTCCACAGCTTCCTCCTTTTGCCTGTGATTTCTCAGTAGCAGAAATTTGTCAATGTGGTGTCACACCATTGACACTACTATGAATCATAAACCTCTCCTCTAGTCATATAGCCAATAGCTGTTACACATGAATGCCACCTGAATATGTTGCTTTGTTACTGTTGTTGCATGTGCCAGTGTCTGCCAAGAGTGCCATTTGCCTAAGCTGTCATGCTATACTTATCAGAAATCAGAGAGCAGTGCCAAAGCGACCTCTCCACAGCACACTCCACATTTTGTTATCTGGCCACAAAGCCCGATTTACAGTGGTGCAAAGCCACAAAAACTACCCTTTAATTTCTAATTTGTAATTAATCTTAATTCCTCATTTTTTTTAAGACCTAAACTTCCTTCTGCCAATTTCCAGATGGTTTACAAAAGTACACTGCAGAAAAATTAGATACTTGACCCGGAGGATTTCTGATTGATTCCCAGATCTTTAATTCAGAGTCATTTATAGGAAAATTTATTTTAAGTGCTAGTCCATAAATCTTGCTGTAAACCACCAAGCAAAAGTGTAACAGTTTTTTTTCCCATACTGTTTCCAGCTGTGAGATACTACCTATCCATCAGACCTCATGGAGCAATTTGCTGATGACTAGACTAAGTTATGTCCTTTATAGAACTCATACCTGTACTTTCTGTAAAGTCCTTGGTGGTGCAAGAGGTTTGCGACCAACTTCTCACCTAAAAGGGGTTAAACCCACCTAGTGTACCTGTGTGTGACCTACTTCTAGAGATAATAGCCATGGGGTTGCCTTGTGTTGGAAATGGGACAGTGGCAACAGGTTTTGGTTGGCATTTCTGTTATCAATCAAAACACCCATTCTATTTATTATTATATCTTAATAACATCTAATACAGACATTGAATTCTTTCTGATTAACAACTGCAAATTCACAAGCATCCTTCCCAACTGATGAAGAAATGGGAGGCGCATCCCAGACCTTATATCTTAAACACTCTTTTAATCTGTTCTTAGGCAAGTCCTTGATTATGTTGTCTCCTCAAAAGCCTCTATTTTGGCATTCAGAGCTAGTTATCTTTCAGGAACTATATTTTCACCAAGAGTAACCAACTCTGGCTAGTTTGCATAAGGAAGGAATTCATTACAGAAGGGCTACCTAGCTTTTAGTAGCCATGTTGGGGGAGTGGATGGTTATGTGTTGGGCTGCTAAACATAAGGTCAGCAGTTCAGAACCACCAGTGGCTCCTGGGGAGAAATAAAGTTTTCTACTTCCATAGAGTTACAGTTTTGAAAACCCACAGGGCCAGTTCTCCCATGTGCTGTGGGGTGCAGTGAGTCAGAACTGGCTGCCCCTCAGGGAGTGTAGAGGTAGCTTTTTTTGTTGCACATAGGGTCGCTACGAGTCAGAACCAACTTAACAGCAACTACCACCACCACCACCAGGTAGCATTCACCCAGAGTGGATGGGGAAACTAGAGATAGGTGGGAACTGAGAAAAGTTTGGAAGCAGGAAACAGTTTGGACCAGGTAGGAACTGAGGAAAGCTTTTCATTGTCTCCTATGATCCAGCAATATATGTAGGGGTGTCTGATTGCTGATACTAGGTTTTGTGCCTTTGTGTGGGCTGCCTGGGATTAGGGAGGGGAGGAACACATCTATCTCTTTGGCTTCTGAACAAAGTGGAGCCCTGTCTCCTTCCAAAATTCTCATAGTGGGAACTTCTAAACATATGGAAAGCGGTTCATATGTTCAGCAACTTAACAAAATAACAAAAACAAATCACAGTTAACCATCGGAGACCCAGTGTGTGCGGCTCAGAAAGGGTTGTATCTCCATTGTGTGAGAAGGGCTTGCAGCTGAGCGGCAGCTAATGCAACTTCTGTGACAAATTTCTGAATGTGGCCTTTTTACGTAAGATGGAACTGAGACTAGCATTAAAAAAGCATGTAAATAATAGCAAGGATTGTAATAAAGAGTATATTTTATCCTTGCTTAATCACCTGATAGTCTTACTGCCAGACTTTGTCCATTAAAATCTTTTGTGAGTAATTTGAGAGGTGTCTATTCACAGGTGTAACGTTGAAAGGAGGCCCAGCTACCTTTCTTTTTTTTGTTTAATTCTTAGATTAGTTTTAAAAAAGAAAAACTATACAGGGATTTTTTTTTTTGTTTTATTTTTCAAATACAGTTTTTTCTGCAAGTGATCTTCTCTCACTTCTGTCTAGCGTCATAAAAAGTGGTCTGAAGTAGAATATTTTTCCTGGCGACCACAATGTGGCCTAACATGTCCAGTGAAAAGAACATATAATTTATAATTACTTTTTTCTTTACATGTTTAGCTTCTCAAACATTTACAGTAAAAGAAAAATTTCTCTTCACAAAATTCTACTTTTAAACAGGTTTTGCTGGAGAAACTTTTCTGTATGAGCTTATGTATTTTAGATTTGACAAGACCAAATTTTGTTAAGCAATTATGTGCTTTTTAAAAAGTGGCTAGAAAAAAAGTGGTTACATATTGTAACTAAATAGTGACTAATTTTTAGATATATTTTAATCTTTTGTTTTAGCTAAAATAATTGAATATTCATATGAGTTTATATGTTTGTCACGTGAGCCAGCCCCCAACAATTCATATAGGTCCAGTAGGTGCAATTGTACAGCGATAATAAGTAAAGATTATATTACGTCATGGAGAGATAGGAAAGATGGGGAGAGAGAGAGTGAAATAATGGAGTTAGACACATTTCACGGTAGCATGCTCACCTCAGCCCTGCTTGGTGGTTCACCCGAGGATGTGGAAGGTGGGAATTGCAGGAGAGAGCGATTTCTTGCTAACCATGGCTTATGTCTACTTAGAGGGCATGATTACAGATAACCACACACGTCACAGGAAGGGCCTATAAAATAGGCATATACAGCACAGAAAGAGGATGCACAATAGACATAACGTAACAAAAAGAGCATGAACTAGGGGAGTATACATACTAGAAAGGGGAGGGAATAGAGGTACACATGTGAAAAGAAGGGTGGACCCTTGATTCATGATGGCAGCCTAACCTTGGTCACCCTTGAGTGGTTTTGACCTCCCTAGCCTCTCCTTCAAGGAAACAGTGTACTGCTATCCTTAGAAGAAGGGAGTGGGCCCTCCTTAGGGTGGGACAGACTATACATTGCTTGCTCTGTATCAAAGGTTCCCAAACTTACATGGTCGACTGTCCTCTTAAAAAAAAAAAATCCTCATGACCTCCCTAGCAATGAAAACCTTCTGTACTCCAGCCCAGAATCCAGGATATAGTGTAGGTATCTGCTCTTACGATGCCTTTAGATCATTCCACACACCACTGGGGGTGAGGGAGGGGTGGTGGCTCCCACTTTGGGAAACTATGCTCTAGATGATTGATAACCTTTAAGGAGAATGACCTGACTTAGGTTCATTGACCTGCAATGACCTGCATGTGCATTTACCACATGCAGCAAGTAACGAAGTTTAGCATATATTTGGGGGAGACAAATTGGGGGAAATCATTGTTTCCAATATATGTTCAGTATCAAAATAAGGATCACATATAGTTTATTTAGGTAAGGATAACTTAGTAGGTGGTGTACCGGTTACGTTGTGTTACCATGGGTAGACAGAGAAATCCACAGAAAGTCATGTATATTTATATAAACGGTAAGTGTACATTAAGAAAGTCTCCTAACTCAGCACATTCCAAGCCCATAAGTCCAACACAGTCCACAGTCTGACACCAATCTACAAAATCTTCTCAAACTCGCAAAGCACACGCAATAATGCTGAATGCAGGAGGAAACCCGAATCAGTAAGTTTATGTGTTATATCTCTCATGGGAGAAATACGTTGGTCCTTGGCCTCGAGAGAGAGAGAGAGAGAATTCACTCTGAAGCCTGGCTTGTGATCTAAGTGAGTTTTATAACAGATAGAAAACGTTTCACATTTTACACAGACACCCTCAGGACACTTCACCCCTGCATGGGGAGTCCTGAACCCAGAGGGGATAGCTGCATGGCCTTTGAGGAGCAGCTCAAGAAGCAGAAGGGGTCGCAAGGCTCTGGATTCTGACTTTTCAGGTCCTCTGCTGGGAGGTGTGGTCAACCATCCTGGTCGACCTCATTGGATGAATTGAATTCGTCTGGCCCACATGGGCCAATGACGTGTAATGCCCACCTAGGTGTACCACTCCTTCCTGACCAGAAGCTGGAACCTCTGAGCATATGCAGTGGACAGACACTCCAGTTTCTGTGCTAGCTACCTAACCATATGCATCTCAGTCCTTGCAGGGGTCTCCATACATCTTCACCACCACCTAGGGCTGCATCAGGGTAGGTCCATGTAGCTTCTCAGGGATATCTTGCAGGAAGTGAGCCTTCCCAACTGAGGTAAAGAACTAGCTAAGGCAGCTACACACGGGTCTGAAAGAGAAAAAGAGACCTAAGAACAAGAAAGGTGAGGCTCACCAAGCTATTTATTTCTTTGCCCTTCAATTAATCCTATGTGATTATTGGCCAGGTTGTCACAATAAACCTTAACTATCACATACATGTTGGTCTGCCATCTGCATGATTGGCAGTTCAAAACCACCAACAGTTTATTAGGAGAAAGACTGGGTTTTCTACTCCCCTTAACAGTTAAAGTCTTGGAAACTCACAGGGGTCACTGAGTCAGCATCAAGTTAATGGTAGGGAATTTGGTTATTGTCTTTTTCTTACTTAATTTCAGCTTTATTTATTATTTACTTTTTAAATCATTTTATTGGGAGCACTTACCGATATATAGTGATCTATAATTTTATTAGAATGAGCATAATTGTACATTTGCTGTTACCATCAGTTTCAAAACATTTTGTTTCTTGAACACTTTGATATCAGCTTCCCTTTATTCCTCCTCCCTCCCCTTACGAACCCTTATTATTGTAGTATATATTATTTTGGTTTTTGCCATATCCTACACCATCCAATGTATCCATTCACCTATAGTTCTGTTATTCATTCCTTTCAAGTGGAGTTATGCAGTCATTATTGCTATTAGTTCCCATGCCTTCCACTCTACCCCCAAACCCTTAAGGAATCACTACTCCCATTACTAATTTCTTAAGGGTTTATTTATCTTAGATTTCATGCATCAAATGATCTTAATTAAACAAATGAATATACACAGGTCTAACAAGATTAATATGGTAAAACTAAAACCATAATAGTAAGGGGAAATATTAAAGAACTAGAGCAGTGGGGTTCTCAACCTTCCTATTGCTATGACCCTTTAATACAGTTCTCATGTCATAGTGGCCCCCAACCATAAAATTATTTTCATTGCTACTTCATAACTGTAATATTGATACTGTTATGAATGACCCACAGGTTGAGAACAGCTGAACTAAAGGTTAGTTATGTATTTCATCAGTGCTATAATGCACCCTGGATATTTTCATGTGACCCTTTTGTGAGGGACTGTTCATTTATCTTACAGGTGTGTTTTGGGTCTTCACTTTCTACATTCCTGCACGTCAATTTGATTGCTTGTTTTTGAACTTCTGAGACCTATTTTCAGTGATACCATATGATCACACAGAGTGGTGTACTTCTTCCAGGTGGGCTTTGTTGCTTCCTTGCTAGAAGACTGCTCGCTTAACTACAAGCCTTTAAGACAGCAGACGCTATATAGCAGGGCACCATCCTCTCTCTTCACCACATTTACTTATGCACCCATTTTGTCTTCATCAGTCATATCAGAAAGGTAGTGTCATACAGTGCCACATTATTACAACAAACTGTTCTTGTACTGAGATAAGGTTTAAGTAGATGCCCAAAGCCCATCTGGTTCCTTGTTGATTTACATATATTTTTTACACATACATACACACATAGACAAATATACCTATTTATAGCTTTATATATGTACATATACACATATTTATACCTATATGTAATTTTTGCTTTCTTGTTTTTTCTTTTTACTTTTTTCTCTTCCTGCCCCACTATCTTGTTTACCCATCATATACCTCTCAGTAATCCTAGGATACATTTCCATTGATCAAACACGATTAGGAATGCTATACCCTCCTTACTGTTAATTTTAGATCCCTTGCTCTCCCCCTCTCTCTGTCTTTATTGGCTCACCACGCCCTCTGTACACCTCCTTCTCTCCCATTCCTTCTGGAGCCTTCAGTCCTTTTGCTGTCTCCTTGGGGTTGCTTGTCATGCATATCTTATATAAACAGACACCAAGAGATTACAAATGGTTCCAAGTCTAACTGTTGTCTTGACCTTGAGTAGATGAGAATTTCTCTGCCAAATAGTGAGCAGGTCCTGTTATAGTCTTATCAGCTCAATCCCCTTTTCTTTTAGGGATCCATATCCCAGGATGCGCTTACCTAAAAGCACTTAAACCCTTTTAATTCTCAGCATACGTGACTGAGGGCATGCCTTATATAAGAACCCGTTGCTCTTCCTGCAGTCAAGGATGGAGCGATCTAGTGTCCCACCCTGTTACACTTTTAAATTTTTAATATGAATATCCCTCAAACGGTTCAGAGGGGCTGCTAAGTGCTGTGTTTGACCTCCACCCTCCCATCAGAGGTTGTTATCAAGATTCCTCAGGGACTTCATGCCTTTACTCCATTGCTAATCTGTTTCACTCCCCTCTTTGGTTTACTCCCATGTGGCTTGGTAATGCTGGCTGCTCTCCCCAAACCATATCTTCAATGTTGTCCTCTAGGTAGGGGACATTATATCTCTAGATCTCCAGCTCAGTCCTTTCTACAGTGGCTTCAAACAGGAAGAGTAGCCCTCAAGGCTTGGCACACCAGAATGAGGTCTCCTTTTTCTCTTTCTTGTGGAGACATAAATAAAACCCTCCCCTTGGGTGGATTAGGGCCTTGTTCCCCCATTGCCATTTTTTTTCTTTCTCCTCCCCCTACTATACAGACATATGAAGGGGTAGGATGGGGTAAAGATATTTTTCAATACATTTTGCTATTTGAATTTTCCTCAATGGACTCATGCAGTGCTTGCCCTTTTGTGCTTGGCTAACTTCACTCAGCATAATATCCTTCAACTCTTTCCACGAGACAAGGTGCTTCATCTTTTTATTGCTGTTTTTTTAGCAATACGTAGTACTCTGTTGTGTATATATACCAGAGTTTTATAATCCATTTGTCTATAAATAGAATTTTATGCTTTGCAATTGTGAACTGTGCAGGATGAACAACATAGAAGCACAGATGTCTGTCTGGTTTTGACCTGTTCTTTATTTCTTCTTGGGTATATGCCCAGTAGTGGAATTGATGGGTCGTAAGGTAACTAGATTTCCATCTGTTTTAGGTATCCTCAAATCACTTTCCACAGGGGCTGTATGTATCTACGAGATAGTTTCTATCTTGCCACAACCCCCTCTCACATTTGTTGCTTTCTATTTTTCTTTTCTTTTTTAAATTGGGCTATCCTTGTGGCTGATAGGTAGTATCTAATGATTGTTTTGATTTACATTTCCCAGATGACTAATGGTCAGGAACATTTTCACTATGTTTATTGCCTCCTTGGTGAATCTGTTATTCATCCCCTTGGGTGGAGAGGGTTATATGTTGATCATTGTGATCAGTTCACCCTTTCTCCCTCCACCTTCCCCCTACCCTCATGGTATCACTACTCCCACTATTGTTGCTGAGAGGGGTTTATCTGTCCTGGATTTCCTGTGTTAAAAGCTGTTAGCTGTGCTATCTTGATTGTTTTTCATGTTTGCTGATTTTTGGTTGGCTGTCTTCTAGGTTGCTGACACAATTCTCTGCCTCTTCCAGCCTGTTGGTAAGGTCTTTGACCGTTTGCTTTGCTTCTGATATGTTTTCTGCTCTTGTATTTACTTACAGCAAGTGGACTCTAACTTCTTAATTTTTCATCCTTTTTTGTTTTGATTCCCCCATATTCTGTATAACTCATGGCAGCATACTGTGGTGGTTCAAATTCTGGTTCTTCTGTGTATGTTGCTAGGTTCATGTCATACTCAGACATTGAGTTTTGTTTCTCTTGCTTTCTTGTAGTGACTGCCGATGCAGGCTATTGTCTATGTGATGGTTTGTTGGAGCGTGGTGCCATTTTCCTGAGTCAAGGAACTCTGTGACTTCTTTCTCAGAGACAAGTAGGGATGAATCTAAGGACTACCATGAGCCAGCTACGCCATGTGTGATTCTAGTTGGATGCCATCTTGAGACATCGTTGAGTTTGACTTTTCATAATTAAATATTTTACTTAATAAAGACTAATTTAGAGGGACTGAGTCCCAGTGTCATAGTGGTTGTGTACGGGACTGTGGCCCACAGGGTTGTCGGTTCAAATCCAGCAGCAGCTCTCCAGAAGCAAGGCTGGGCCTCCTACTCCCACCAGGGAGCAGTGATGGCCAATAACAACAACCAAAAAAAAAAAAACCAAAAAAATAATTTAGAAGGGCTTTTACTCATAATTTATCTTTTTTTTTTTTTTTTAATCATGGTGGAAGAAAGACTTTCACTTTACTTCTTAGGCCAGGTTTTGAAGAATTGGTAGCCCTTGAAATGTTGTCCTTGTTTTTGTTTTTAATGCTAAAATATGTCATGGAAAACTAAAGTGAATGTGAAAAATGTTTGAATTTAGAAGATTTAAGAGCAATAAACTGTTGATTTCTATATCTTATAAGCATAGATGTATAAGTTTTCTTGGAAATTAGACATTAGATCATTTCACTGATGTGCTTGCCAGTCTATACTGTCAAAATAAATTAAAAAAACAAACACTCCATCAAGTCAGTTCCGACCCAGCAGATTTTAAGGTTATAAATCTTTACAGAAGTAGAGTGTCACTAGCTACAGGTGGCTTGGCTTGAACTCTTGACCTTGTGGTTATCAGTTCACTGTTTATCTGAGAGCACATGAGAGCAAAGTAGCAGTTTTCTGGGCTGTTGGCTTTTCCATGGGTCCACTTTTTCCTTTTGGTAAGTAACTTCAGTGTTTTTAGGCTTCTACTTTCTACAAGGAAAGTGCTTAACTCTAGATTTCTTCTCTTGCAGATTGATTATACCGGAACTGATCCTTCTAGTCCCTGTTATAAATGTTTGTCTCCAGAAATGATACCTTGTTTTTGTACCATTAACTTCACGTTGGAGCAGTCATTCGAGGTTTGTGCTCCCAAGTAATGTGTTAGAAAAAAATTTTATTTCATAAAAATGGATATTTCTTAAAAATACCTACCGTATTTTTTGGACCATGAGACGCACCTGACCATGAGACGCATACAGTTTATAGGGCAGGAAAACAAAAAAATATTCTGAGCCAAATAGTACCAGTAGATGAAAATGTACTGGGGTACCACACCTTTGGACCATAAGACACACCCTCATTTACCCTTCCCCCTCTTTTTTTGGGGGGGAGTGCATGTTATTTCCTGAAAAATATGGTACTTGAATGGTTTACTTTATTTCAGGGTCTATAAAATTTATTTTTTAAATAATTTTATTCTTTAACTAGACATTTTAAAATCTGTACAAATACATTTGTCTTGATTAGTATTTTTAAATTTTTTCTGCAGCCAAAAAAGAGTATTTTTAAAATTATTGCCAGCAATATTTTGTCATGCTTTTAATGCTAAAATTGTACTTTAGTAAAGAAATACTAGCTCCCTTATTGCCAAATTGTGTTTTTTATTTCTGTCAGAAAGAGAACTTGATAAAAAACTATAAGCACTTAGTAGAACGTTGTTAATCTTTTATAACTTGTAATGCAGAACTTTATCAATCTGTGTATGATTGTTGAATCTAAATAATTATAATGACCTTCTACTCTTCCCTGGAAATGAGCAGACGCTAAAGGGCGGCCATAAAGATTCAGAATGTTTTATAGATTTGGATAGAGTTTATGTTTTCCTTTACCTAAAAGATGAGTTTTACAAAGTATTGCATTATTTCTCATGGAGCAAAGCCACACCCTAATTTTCCACCTTAGATTGTAAGATTTAGGTTTTCTAAAGATAGTGACAGTGGTAGTCCTAGTGTATCTGGTTGCTGTCTAGTGGTTATATTGCTCCTGTATCAAGAAAAAAGACTAATACTGCCTTTAAAAAAAGAGAAAGAGGGAAAAAATTTCTTTTAAAAAGAGAAAGATATATAAACAAGTTAGGAAGAAGATGAGAAATTAGTTTACTTTGTTATAGAAGTAGTAATGTATAAGTAAAAAAGCATTTTCAAAAGAACATTTGAAAATACTCTTTATTTGAATATTTTTCTCCATCTGTATTTCTAGGGCAATGTGTTTATGTATTATGGACTTTCCAATTTCTACCAAAACCATCGTCGTTATGTGAAATCTCGAGATGATAGTCAACTAAATGGCGATCCCAGTGCTTTACTTGTAAGTAACATGATGAACTAAAAAATGTGGTATATATAAAACAAGAATGAATGGCAATGTTCCAGTTTAAGATGTTATTTAATAATGTTAAGATGAAAGTAAAGTGTTACTTGTCTTATATAGGTGGTATGGGGAAGGTTTTCAGTTAAAAAAAATTCCCGGGCTGAGTCCTG
>PVJH01030589.1:0-24659 GCA_004026705.1 Nesogale talazaci
CAGACCGTCCTCTGAAGTCGGCTCTGGAGGTCCAGGGGTCTCAGCGGGGTGCCAGTCTCGTCTGCACTGACTGGGGCCCTGGTTAAGGTCGGTCTTTATGTTCGTAAACGTGAAGGAGACTCAGTTCGGAATCGAAAAGCGGGTTTCATTTATTCAAATTAAATTACTTTCTGAGTTTCATATACAAATAGAACCTTTGTGTAAACCTTTAAAAAGTACAAAATGCCACAAATCTGTTCTGTAAAGATAACATCTGCATGATGCACACCTGGCCTTCACCTTTCAGCTAGCAGTGGTGCCCACAGTGCCCTCCACAACGCTGGTCACTTAACAGGGCCTGCTTAGACCTGTGGGCTGTGTTCCCGCCCCAGGAAGACCCAGAAGGAGACCCTTCTCCGGAACTCTGAGCCCAGTCGGCTGGAAGCCGGTGGGAGACGCACTGCACTGTGGCTGGGGCCAGTCCTCACTGGTCCAGCTCGCCCTCGTTCTGCAGCGTCTTCATGGCGAGGCCCCACAGGGTCATGCTGGAGAAGAACTGACCCTCGGAGTTCCTGTAGGTGCCAGCCGAGGCCCGGGCGCCCAGGGAGTCGCCGCAGTGGCTGTCCAACGCGGCCAGCGAGGAGCGGATGATGGACATGCCGTCGGCAGGCTCGGGCTGGGAGGCGGCCTCCACATCCGCGTAGGCGTCCGCGGGCTGCGCCGGCGGCTTGACCGACTTGCCAGTGTCCACCCTGGGCTCCTGGGTGTGGCCGGCGCCCGAGGGTGGTGCCAAGGCGCGCAGCTTACCGTGGGAGCCCGCTGCCGGGCGGCCAAACCCTGCCGCTGTGGGGGCGGGGGCGCGGGGCGCGGGCATCCTGGCGGCCGAGGCTGGGGGGCCGGGCCGGGTGGCGGGGGGCGCCGGGCCCCGGCTGTCGCAGGTGCGGCCGTGCATCCTGCGGTGCCGCCGAAGAACGGCCGAGCGCGTGAAGCACTTGCTGCAGATCTCGCAGGTGTAGGGCTTCTCCCCGGTGTGCGTGCGCACGTGCCTGCGCAGGTCCCCGGAGCCCCCGAAACTCTTCCCTGCGCCAAGCAAGAGGTCCCGGTTAGAAGCGGGAGGGCTGTGTGCGCTCCACCCGCCCTAATCCCCCTTCCACCCTCCCCCATTCCCCCACCCCGACCCTGGGGAGGGGGGTGTTCTGTGTGAGCGCGCCCATGTGGGGGTCCTGTCTGTCCCAGGTTGGTACAGGGAGGGCGGTGAGAAGCAGGTGATGCGCGAGGTGCCCTGTGCTAGGTGTTCTGAGCCGTGCCCCCCTCAGTGAGGCCTCGGCCCAAATGGTCCCTGGTGCTCTCTAGGGGGCTGTTTGTGGTGGCCAGGCCTTTCTTCCAGGGCGCTTCCCCGGGGGTCTCTACCCACAGGGTGATCTGTGAGTAGGCGGAGCATCTGAACCCCTACCTCCCAGTCTCCCCTCCAAGCAACAAATCCACACATTCAATTCACAGCCCTCTTTGCACACGACCCAACAACTCGCCTGTTGGTGGGTGGGTGCAGGCAGCCACAACCAGCTCTTGGAAAGGGCTGTTAGCATGTCGTGGACGCAGGGGGAGAAAAATGGGGTTCAAAAGGCCAATTCACCAAGGGGGCCAGCCTGGCTGATCAGAGTGACTGGGACCCCGGGGCGAGGGCCTCTGTCACCCTAAGACACACAGACGGCACAGGGAGTATTGGCTGCGCTTGCCCTGGCCCAGGTGCTGTTTCTGGGGGCTCTGTGCACCTGTAGCGTGGCACCCGAGGGCTGACTGGCAGCTGGCTGGCGGTGTCGGCTCCAGCACATTCCTCCTCTCCGGCCCTGTGGTCCATCGGCAGTTCTGGGGTCTGCCCCCAGCGGGCTGCCTGGGTGAGGCCGGCACAGGCTCCCCTCCTCTCCAGACACAGAGCTGCTGCCGTCCAGTTCTTCCTGGCTTTAGGGGGATTCCCAGGAGAGGGAGGAGCAGGTCCAGGGTCCTTGTTGACGGCCACCCCGCTGGCTCCCACGTGGAACGGGAGGAAACACTGCCCGTCCTGTGCCACCCCCACCCCCCTCCCCAAGTTATGTTGGAGCCCATGGCTGCAGCCACTGAGTCCACGTTTCTCGTTGAGGGGCTTCTTCTGACCCTCAACCACACACAGGGCCCTGTCCTGGGATTGGAGCCTCCTGGTGACATGTCCACAGGAGGTGACGGCCAGAGTGATGACTGGAGGATATGTGAACGAGACACTCCCGGCTCAGGGTAGGAGCAGAGATCCCGGTCGTCGGTCGGGCCTGCAGCCTGTCTGTCTGAGAGGCAGGCGATACAGATGGGAACCCTGGACGGCCCTTGGCCCTCTGCTGGAGCCGACCTCCCATCTGGCCCCAATTTCCCGCTGTGTTGGCTCCCAATCCCAGGAGCCCTCAGGGCACCACAGCCGGAGGATCCATGCAGCCTTCACCAGCCTGTGCCATCGGCCCTCTCTGCTCCCACGAGCCTGGACTTAGCCTGCTTCTACAGGGGCGTGGGCCTCTCTGGATATCAAGCCCTCCCGACAGCGTGGACAGTCTCGGTGTTTGCTCCCCTGAAGGACCCCGCCGCACGCTCCGAGCCTCACCCGGGATGCTTAGGAGCTGCTGCCTGCACCTCCTCCCAGAGGGGTTGGTTTGGTGGCCGCGGCACATGCAGTCATCCTTGCCCACGCCGTTCAAAGGTCTCTGCCTCGCTCGGTCCCGGCTGTGGGGTCCTCACCCACTGCATCATCTACAAGGACCCTATGAAAGCTGAGCCATGCCTCTGGACTGCCCCTCCCCCCCAGTGTGCTGTGGAAGAAAGACCTGGCGACCTGCTGCTCAGAGAGACACTGCTCTATGGCCAGAGTCTCCATCAAGGAGTCGTGGGCTTACAGTTTCATACGTGTGAGTTTTAGCGGTAGGGCAGTGGTTTCTCACTGTCTTAAGGAACTTATTTTACACGTGATATAAACTTTAGCTAGGCTGTCTGTTGACTTCCTAGACCAGAGAAGAGTGGGCTGGAACGAGGGGAGGCCGGCCACCTGGGGCAGCTGTGAGCTGGCAGAGAAGACGCATAGGCAGAGGAGGACAGACACAGCCAGGCTGGGGGTCTGTGACCCCTGCACCTCACCCCTGCTTCTATCAAACCTGGGAGAGAAGCCAGGCACGCGCCTGGAAACCTAGCCGGAGAGTGCGATGGCACACAGAGGGCGGCCAGAGTGGGGGTGGGGGAGGGGGCAGGCGGAGCAACAAGCAGCCCAGGAGGACGGATGCCGCCGCCCGAAGCCCTGGCTCGGGCCTCGGGAAGTCACGGGGAACCTGGAGCGGGCCTGGGAGCACAGGGGCTACTGGGAGGAGCAGCGGGAGTCCGAATCCCAGGACAGGGAGCGCAAGGGCCAGGGACGGATGGCGGGGAGGCAGAGCTTCTGGAGAGCTGGGCGCAAAAGGCCCCTTCTCACCGAGTCCCCAGGTCCCCGCTCCCCGACGTAGGGTCTTGTCTCGTGCACACGCGCGTGTGCGTGCACGCGGCTCTCCGCAGGTTGGCTCGTGCGCCCAGCCTGGTTCCCACCACAGGGTGCAGCTGCACAGGTGACCTGGCCTGTGAGCTGTGTGGCCCCACGTGGCACGAAACGCCAGGGGAAACAGCCCAGGACGGGCCAGCGTGGGCCCCCAACACTGCCGCTGCCCTCACCCTCAGGTGCGTGCGTCCGTCCGACAACTCACCGCAGGCGGCGCAGCTGTAGGGGCGCCGGCCGGTGTGGCGCGCGCGGTGCTTGACCAGCTTCCGCTGCATGTTGAAGGACTTGCCGCACTGGTCGCAGGTGAAGACCTCCTCGGCCGTGTGCGTCTTCTTGTGCTCCTTCAGGTTGCTGAAGTTGCTGAAGCCTGCGGGCCGCAGAGCCGGGCAGGGGTCAGGGCGGGGCGTGCCGGGCACCCACCCCCCCACCCCGGGGAGGAGGGAGTCCGGGCGGGGCCGCTACCTCTGCCGCAGACGTCACACAGGTGCGGCCTCTCCCCGGAGTGGATGATGATGTGCCGCTGCACGTCCCCCGAGGCGGCGAACCTGCAGCAGGGGAGAGCCAGGTGTCACCATGCAGGCGGGGGCCGCTCACGGATGGAGTCTTGGGGTGGGGCCGTTCCCCCCGCAGCACGGCTGCTGGCTCTGGATGGTGACCTGGCGGCTGGCGGTCCTCCTCGCAGGAGCTCCGGGCCCCGAGTCTGGCACCTGGCTGACCGGCAGCGGATTCTGGAGGGCCCTGGGCAACTCGGACAGGGCTGCAGCAGGTACCACCTGGCCCTCCCCACCAGTGCAGGCAGGTGGCGCTGCCCAGGGTCCTGTCTGCCCCCAGCTCCGCTTTGGGGCTCTGCCAGCAGCAGGGAAGGTGAGGGCAGCCTGGGGGTTAGGACCGTGCTGGCAGGCCGCCTTCATGCACACATGGGGGTGAACTGACGTGCTTTTTGGGGGGGAGGAGGGGAAGTGTCATGGAACTCCGTGGCATGGAAAGACAACTGCTGGGCCCAGCCTTGACAGCCTCGTGGTGTGGGTCCGTGCGCTCCCCAGGGACACCCGCAGCAGTACCTCTGTTGGCTTCAGTCTAGGACGCAGGGTTCTGTGAGGACGGTGGGTAGGGGCCGCCGGGGGAAGGCGCCCACAGTGTGGGCAGGGGTAGGGCACCCGGGGTGGGGAGGGGGCTCACACTGCCCCATCAGGCCTAGCACTCATGTTTTGCTCGGTGAAACCAGAGTCCCCCCCCAAATTTCCTTTCTCGGCGTCGGCCCCACTGTGTCAGGCCTGGGGCAGTGGCAGGCCGGGTGTCCCTGCAGACACACCCCCTTCCCCTGCCCTGGGGGTGCACCACTGACCTCTTCCCGCAGACCTCGCAGATGTACGGCTTCTCCCCAGAGTGCCGGCGGAGGTGCGTCTGTAAGTTCCCCGCCTGAAACAGGAGGGGCAGCAAGCGTCACCACAGCACTGTCTGTCCCGGGTGTGCTCCGTCAAGGGTCGCCCAGCCAGCCCCCATGTCTGGGAAGCCAACTTCTAAGGCTAAGCTCCTGGGCCAGGCACACACAGCCCCTCTGTCGGTGGGTCCTCGGCACAGGGGCATGGGAACAGGGTGGGGTATGGGGTGCTAAGCCTGCCCCCACCCCATGGTCCGTGATGCCTTGTGTGTTTTACACATTTTACCCTGAACCACTGATCAGCTCGCAAGGGGGATTTGGAAGTGCCTGTGTGCGTGGCCCATGTTGCATGTGTTTCAACACAGAGTGCTACGTCCAGCAGGGGTGCCTGGCCTGACCAGTCTGTCCTTCCACGCGGGCTAGCTCCCTGTCAGCCCCGGGTACCCGCTGGTTTGCCGGTGCCAGGCGGGACGGGGAACCTCTGATGAACACGGCCTTATGACCTCTGCTGATGCCCCCGGGGGGTGTCTGAGAGGGCTCTGTGGCCACAAAACCCGACAGATGCCCCAGAAAAGGGAACTGGCACAGAGAGAGGCCCAGAGGAGCCGGGACTTTCCTGGGAGAGCACATGCCACACGCTGTGGTGGCCCCTGCCGTGGGTCTGAGGCCCAGTCTGCGGGAGCTGCAGCGAGGCGCATGGCCTGATTGCTTCCATGGACATCAGAGCAAGGGCCGGGGCAGTCACCCCACCCGCAGGGCTGTCACAGACCAAGGAGACCCAGCAACAGAGGCGCCCCTGCCCCTCCACTGCCCTGCGGCTCTGTCTGCGGGCGAGGCCTCGGGCCTGGACTGAGGGCAGCACGGTCTAGTGCCATGCTTGCAAGCTGGGCAGAGGGGTCCTCGAGGAGGTTCCGGCAACAGCCTGCACGGGAGGACAATGGTGAGGGGAGTGCAGGGCCGCCGTGCTCTCTCTGGGGCCCGTCGAGTCACGGGCGGTGAGTGCCAGCGAGGACCCCGAGTAGCGGCAACAAACAGGGCTGGCTTGGGGAAGACCCCAGCCACCAGGCGGGGCGAGGGGTGGGCACAGCTCGGGAAGATGCCGGGTCCCCCCAACGCCTGCCCTGGCAGGTGAGCTCGCTTGGGCTGTGGCCTCTGGAGGCTGGTCCTGCCGGGTCTACTTTCTAGCTAAAAACCGGGGGCTCAGCAGAGAACGTGGCATGTCACTGTTGGGGGCAGAAACCAGGGTGGGGTCTGTGCGGGTCCCAGCCCCTCCCAGGCACGATGGGAAGCCCTGAGGATGGGACACTGCAGCGGAACCAGGGCCGGCCTCGCTTCCGGGCCCCGTGCGCCCCTGCTGCGATCCGGAGGAGGCAGTGGCAGCTCTCCAGAGGGCTGGCCGGACAGACCCTCTGCTGCTCTGGTTCCCGCGGGGACCGGACGTGCGTGCTCTGGCCGAGAAGCCTTCGCTGAGGGGGACGGGGAGGGGGGGGCAAGGCCGCCTGCTCCCTCCTCTGAGAAACCAGAGCGCCTTTTAAACGCCTGCACAGCCCCAACACCCAAGCGCACTTGCACTTGGCAGCCAAAAACTGCAAACACTGCAGGCGTCTGGGGTGACCTGCAGGACAGGGTAGGACTGCCCCGGAGGCTTCTGGGGCACTGTCCATCCTCACGTGGAAGCAGAGAGGGAGGCTGGCGGCTTCAACCTGTTCCCTGGGGGCTCCCGAGTGCGCATGCATGCACACATGCACAGACAGACGCACGGCCAGGGCCGCTCTCGGTGGAGGTACAGCGGGGAGGGTCCTGGCCCCTGCCACTGCAGTGGAGTCGATTCCCACTGGAGGCTGCAGAAATGACCCGAGGGTTGCCCAGCTGTGAGTGAGGGCAGCGCGGTGAGTCTGAACCTCCCATTAGCAGCTCGGCACTTTAACCTTTAACCCTGGGACGCCCGTCTGGGACGGGCCCAGTGTGACCTGGATGCCTGAGGTGTTTCACAGGAGCTTCAGTCACCAAAGCACAGGGACTGTGAAAGTCTGCATACATACACACCCCCACCCCGCCCCCAGCGAGCCCGAACTTTGCCCTCTGGAAAGTGAGGGCCCCAGCTGGCTCTGGGGTCTGTGGGCCCAGGGCAGTCCTGCCAGGCGCGTCACCCGCAGGCGTCTCAGGCCGCAGTTGGGAACAGCCATCGCGCGGGCCCCCACCTGAGAGAAGTGCCTCCCACAGACGTGACACTCAAAGGGTTTCTCACCTAAAAACAAACAAAAGGAGACACAACTTGTAACATCGTTAGCGGCAGGCAGGTGCACTCAGGAACATACCCCCCACCCCCCCACCCCCACTTGCCTCTCTCTCTGAACTTCCCCTGCTCCCTGGAAATGTGAGCCTCAGGCGGGGCCAGGGTTCTGCACGGGAACACAGCGCACTGGCAGGAACGGGCGTGCATGTGGCAGAAGTGGACCCTCACACTGCAGGAAAGGCAGGCCGAAGGCCCTCGCCTCCACCCTCCTACCGACCTGGCACGCTCAGGCCGCCTGGTTGGACTCCCTGGGAAAGCTCTCCAGGACCGAGCCCCGAGATCGCCATCCCCCGCCTCTCAACCAAGCGGTCTCATTAAAAAATAACGTCACCCCTCCCCCACCCCGGCCTGAGCGCTGTGTCCAGTGAATGTCCGCCCAGCAGACGGGGTGCCCCTTGGACACCCACTCGGTCGATCAGCGCACCAGGGCTGGCACACCTCTCACACATGGCTGCACCACCCTCTTCTGAGTTCAAGCCCCTGGAATGGGCACGCCCCCACCTTCCCCCAGCCCCCGAAGATGGCTTCTACTCTACTGACCGCTGCCCCAGCGGGGACACCCTCTGTGGGTGCTGTCTCCCTCACAGGTGGCCCTCCTGGACTCTGTATGCATCTTGAGGAGGGTGCGTTTCTGGGCCCGAAAAGCTATGGGCGACGAGGTTGCGGACGGGAGAGAAACAAAAGCTCCTCCCCCCCAGACACAAGCTCTCAGGGGAGGCCACCGAGGGCGAGCAGACCCCCAGGGACTCAGTACCCCCACCTCCGGGAAGACAGACCCAAAGTGCCTGCCTTTAGTGGGGCACTCTCTCCACTGTGACCCGCACAGCGACCACGTGAGCACACCTCTGGTGTCGTCCTGGGGTCCCCATCCCACCCCCAGACAGGGGCCTGAAGCCTCCCAGGTGACCCCAGCCCTTTCCTGAGAAGCCCTGCTGTCCCCAGTAGTGCGTGTCCCCACACCCCTCTGCCACACGGCCAGCCGGCCAAGGGTGCTCAGAGAGGGCACAGGTTTCACGCTCATCTCCTTTGGCGCCTGTTAAGTTTCCCAAGTAAATTCAGAGAGACCCTGCAGTGCAGAGCGGGGACTGCCCGGGGGCAGAGCACCTTGTCCTTCAGGTGTCGGGAGCCCAGCCCTAACCCCCATGGCACCAGGCTCCTTTTCCAGTAACCGTCAGCCGAGAAAGCCGTGGTCGTACTTATGTCAACTTGTACCGTGTGAAAGTGCACACAGTCCAACATATCACGCGGACCACAGCCTCGTGACTCCTCCTTGTGAGGGAGGGGGTATCTTTTCATGAGAGGCACTGGGAACTGCCCTGCATGCTGGAACTCCGTGTCTGCCTCCTGGGCCGCCCCACGGGGGCTGCTGCCCTTGGGAGCCAACCTCTGAGCTGGCCACACCCTGCCACGTTCCCACCCATCTGCGACCCTCCCACACGAGCCTCTGCACTCACCAGCTTGATCTGATCTCCCAGCACCTCACTGCACCTTTCTGTGCATCAATGGGCCTATGACTTTGTGCAGCCAGAGAGGGTTTTGGCTGGCATGGCTCAGGGACTTGAGCTGGACAGGGTTGGGAGGCATTTTCCACAGAGAGTTTTTTCTTACACACACACCCCTGGCTTGGTTCCCTAACACCGTGACCTACACTAAGCCTTCTCCTGACACAATCAGTGTCCTCACAGGGCATCACTGGGATCCACTGGTAAAGACAGGGACTGCAGTTCCCACTCAAAGGGGTTCACAGGCATCTAGGGTTTTCATGACCCTGCATGGCCTCTCCTGGCAGTACCCTAGGGGAGCGATCCCAGAGTAGTCTGGGACCCCAAACAGAGAATGGGGCACTCTGTGGGCCCAAAGCAGCAGCACCAGCCCTTAAAGGGGCCACAGGTGAGGTCACTGCTGCTCGTTGTAATGCGTCCTCCAGCTAGCTCATCACAGGAAGGGACACTATGTGTGTGGACGCTGACACAACTGCAGCTCAGCCCACTGATGAGGAGGGCTGCCGTGGCCTTGCTCCCGGGGAGGGGTGGAGGGTGGGCTTGAACTGCCGCCTTGGGAGTTGACAGACAAGGGTTTAAGCACTGTGCTCTCAGGGAGCCTTAAAAAAGTACTAATCATAAACAATAATAAGATGAAAGAGCCTTTTGTGGGAAAGGAAGAATGGGATTAGGGTACCAAGCCTTTGAAATGGAATGCTCAAAATGTAAGAATTTGCATTTGAAAAGAACGAAGAAATGTCTTCCTCCTTCCAAAATTGTTATTTGAAAACAAATGTGAGATAGGAAATTGTACTCAAACAAAGCTAGGGCTTTGGTCAGAATTAATCAATACATGCTTTACAGAGGAATCCCCCATTGGAGTACATGGCTCATCTCTCCACTAGCCGAAGGACAGGGATGCGAGCCCCCCCCGCCCCCCCTTCCCGGGCATCTGGGGAGCCAGGTCTGGCTGTTTCAATTAGTCACTGTTATCAAATGAAAACATTTAACATTGGGAGCACTAAGTTCTCAAAGGTTCACTAGCTTCATCTCATGCCTCCTCTTTCCTGAGAGGCTCTTCCAAACGGGCACAGACCTGGATGAGCTAGCGGGACCCTTCTACTCTGCCGGCCCGTGGCCGCCAGGAGCTCCAGTCCTCCCGAGGGCCACTGACCGCCGGAATGCACCAGGGACGGAGGCAGAGGCTAGCGCTAAGGGCACTGCTGCAGCCTGGCATGCTTTCCAAGGCCCCTGGCAGTCGGAGTGCCTGCGAGTCCTTCATGGAGGGAAGCAGCCCTCACAGGAAGAAGGAGGAGGCCTGTCCCCTTAGCAAAGGCCTTGGGCGCTGCTCCTCCCCAGGAGACAGCATGCAGACAGCAGCGCAGTGTCCGGGCTCAGTGGGCACAGACCCGCGGCTGGCCGAAGAGCCCGGCCCTGGACGGGGTCGTGGCACGCTGTACCTGTGTGAGACCGCTTGTGGAGCTCCAGGTTGCTTGGGTGCTTGAAGGGCTTCCTGCACAACTCGCAGGCGTACTGTCTCTGCGCCTGCAGGGCCTGTGACGGGTCTTCCAGATCGGTGGGGCCGCTGGGCCGCCCCGCCTCGTGCCCGCAGCCCGAGTTCTCTGAGCTGGCCCGCTGCTCGCGCTCGCTCTCCAGGGGGCTGGCACTGCTCGTGTGGGGTCCGGGGCTTTCATGAGCTGGTGCTGTCCTCTGGGCCATGGGCTCCTCCTCGGGCCCCGGCTCAGGGGAGGGCGGCTCGGCAGGCTGCTGGGACTTGAGGAAGTTGAGCTTTCTCAGGTGGACGGCCTTTTTGAGTCTCATGGGTTTGGAGGGCTCTGGGCCAGGGGCCGCATGGCTCGGAGGTGGGGCCAGGAGGTGGGAGGGCGGGTGCGTGGGAGTGTCGGGGCTACCCGAGGCCTGGGGCAGGGGGTCTGGGGTGGCTCGGGGTGGGAGTGGAGGCTCCCCCGGGTGCTCGGGGCCGGGGCTGGAAGCCTGCCTGCAGCGCTGCTTCCTGTACAAGGTTCTGAGTTTGTAGCAGTAGCTCGGCTGCTTGGGCGGTGGCTCAGCGCTGCTGCTGCCATCAGGGGGGCCCGGGGCCCGTTTGGGAGCTCCCCCTTCGGCGTTGTGGGGCGCGTCGGGGGCCTTGCGGGGCTGCACGTCGGGCGGGCCCTCCTGCAGCAGGTGAGGGGGGCAGCGCTCGCTGAGAACAGAGGTGGCTTCCGTAGTCGGTGCGCTTGGCGGGGAGGACCCTGCTCTGCCGGGCGTGCCGGGGGCTGGCTCCCTGCCCCCGGGCACAGCCGACTTCAAAAACGCCTGGCACCGACTCAGAACGCTCTGCACCTGCAGACACTGGGCGACGTTCACCATGACGTGCACGTTGTCCCGGTTGAGGTCCAGCCGCGAGGTGTACATGAAGTCCAGGATCTGCCCGATGCCTCTGACATCCTTGAGTTCCAGGTGGAAGACGTCCCTCCTCTGGCCCGAGGCATTCTGAAAGAGGCTCCTGGCAAGGGCAGGGGCTCGTGGTCACTCCCTGGGCCCTCTGGCACAGGGATCAACACCACGCATCCAGGGCGGGAAGACGTGCCACACACACACACACACACACACACACACACTCGGAAAGCATCGCTGCGCTCCTTTTCCACATTATGCTTCCATGAACAGACGTCAAGACTTTAAGAGTCGTCTCGGCGTTCCTCTTCTCAAACCAGGCGGTAGGGAGCCTTTCGGATGAAGGAGGGAAGTGGTGCAGAACTGCCCTAAGCAGAGAGCACCCTCATGACACCCACACATGAGGAAAACCAGCAGCACACGGCAGGCACAGGGCTGCGAGAGCCGAGACCGTGGCGGCTCAGACAGCTCCGACCGTGCTCTGTCAGTGTGGAGAGCACTGGCCAGCCTGCGCTGAGTGCTCTCCCAGCATGACTACCCACAGGTGCTCTTAAAGAGATGCCAGCCTGGGGATGGCCAAAGGGCAGGCGTCTTTCCGTGTGCCGTGCTCAGCCGGACAGCAGACACTCCGAGAATAAAACAAACGTGTAACCGCGTCCCTGCTGACGTGCCTTCCACGTCAGCCACAGTAGCAACCCGACAGGGGCGCCCGGGGCGGGACTGTGAGAACAGGAACTGAGCTGGCCGCAGGACTGGTGGTCGACACGGCGGAGAGGGAGGGGGCCCGATGCAGGGCTGGTGAGCGGAGGGCAGCAGGCTGACAGCTGGGAGAGTAGTACTGCCCAGTGCAGTCAACTGTCTCATCCTGGCCTGGCCTGCAGACAGAGTCTTGGTGCTACCACCAGCTGCTGCTCGTGAGGAAGGCGGGCTTTCCCGTAGTCCCTCTGAGTCCTGGGGTCCCGATGCTCGGCGAGACCTCACTTGGGGGCAGTAATGCTGCCCACAGCAGCGAGCTGGCCTAGTGAGAGCACCTCGTTTACACACACACACACACACACACACACACACACACCTGGGCTCCGCGGCATTGCGTATAAAGCGTGTGCATTTGTAATATATGTGACGAAAAACAAATTCGTGAAATCCAAGAGAAACCAAAACTGTGTCCAGACACTTCCATGCTAGAAGAACATGCCCGGCTACTCTGCACACCCAGGTGAGGGGGTCGGCTGGACTCTCGGGGACCCCGCCGGACAGGCCGAGAGTGTACTGCGGGGTTTCTGGGCCTTGGTGGCTGGTGGGTTTGAACCGCTGACTCTCTGGTTAGTGGGACGTGCGGAGCCGCGAGGCCCGGCCCGCACCACCTACCTGAAGTACTGGCTGAAGGCGGCGAGCACGTTCTTGTGCGCTTTGAAGCAGACGCCCCGGACCACCAGCATGCAGTCACACAGCAGCCCCTGGACCCGCTGCTCCTGCAGCTGCTGGAGGAGGTGGCAGCTGTGAGCGGCCACGGGGTCCATGCTGGAACCTCTGGGAGCCTGCAGCGAAGGAGCAAGGGTCGACCCCGGATGAGGGCATGACAGGAATCCTGGCACACACGACCCCCAGGGGCCCGCTGCACTGCGGCACCTTATCCCGTGGTGACCAGGTGTCGTCGGTAAGCAAGTGCGGGACTGCTGGCAGGAAGGTTAGTGGCAGCCGGCGCCCTACAGACACCAGTCTGGGGAGCCCAGCGTGGCAGCTCTGCCCTGCTCTTCGGGGTCCTGCTGAGCCGGCATCCCCTCGAGGGCACGGCGGGGCACACGGCAGGGAACAGTGTGGGTCCCGGGGCAGCAGTCCTGACCAGGCGCCACAAGCAGAGGCCCGAGAATCACCAGGGCAGCCGTCTCACGGGTGGTGCAGGTCGGCCGCTTGTGAGGCAGCAGCCTGCTGGGCACTGGGAGGGCTACCCCTCAGGGGGCTGGGGGGGAGACCTAAAAACACAAAGCCCCAAACCTTTGTCTCCACACGCGCGCACAGATGTTAAAAAAGGAAGCAGATATTCTGAATCTACACTGGGCTTGCTCTAAAACAAGTGATAAAGAAAGAAATAGAAGCCTGCTGGGCTGGGCCCCGGTGGTGTAGCGGTGGTTGTGAGCAAGACTGCAGCCCAATGGGATGGAGGTTCAATTCCAGCAGCGGCTCCACAGGAGCAAAGGCGGAGCCTCCTACTCCCACCACCAGAGGGCAGTGATGCCCCCAAAACAAAAACAAGAAATAGAAGCCTGCAGTGTCCGAATGGCATAAATGACGGACTCGTCTGCAATTTACCATAAAAATTATGGCACGTCTATCTTAGTTTGTATCGCTCTCTAATTGTGTCCATCCTGGCCTCGCCCAAGAAGATGAAAACAGAGAAGACTCTGGAGGAAGAATTTGTATGTGATATTTCTTATGCATCCTGCTAGTGGCGGCCATGAGTAATCACGTTATCGTCTACTGAGCAGCAATGACGGTGGCAAGCGTTTGGAACACGTCTCCCGTGTGTTCGGGAGAGGAGCCTGTGGTGCAGGGGGTGCGTGGGCCTGCGACCTGCAGGTCTGCAGTTAGACACCACCAGCTGCTCCGTGCGAGAAAGATGGGGCGTTCGACTCCCTGGGGCAGTTACAGCCTGGGAAGCTCACAGAGCAGGGCTGCCTACAGGGTGGCTGTGAGCCGCCATGGGCTGGATTCTCAGCACAGACCATTCTGAGTGCCCAGGTATCAGCGTATCTAATCTTCAGAGGAAGACAATGAGGCCCCCGGCAGGTCAGAGACGTCTCTAACAGTCCTGCCTTCATCAGAGCACTGTGACAGAGGGGAAGGTTTTGTGTGTGGGCCTTCAGAGCGGTCGGCTTCCACTGCCCCCCTCTTGGGACACCTCCCTCCACGAGGCCGGAGGCACCAGTGAGACCAGGAATGGTCAGAAGGCGTGCAGAGGGAGCAGGGCTCAGCTGAGGCCCATCCTCCAGCCAATCCCTTCCAGGGCTCAGTTTGTGAGTGAAGCCATCCCTGTCCTCAGGACTGGCCTTGCCTCTGGACGAAGAATGCCCTGCGATCTCGGTCAGCTCCACGCTTTGTGGGGCCTAAGAACTGCCCCGCTGAGCCCTGCCTGCATTCCTGAGCCACAGAGCCAGAGGGAAGACTCATGAGTCACTCTGTTTGGGAGCAATCTGTCACACCTGACCAGGTTCAGAGAGGTCAGGAAACTTGCCTGAGGCCGCACAGCTAACAAGGGCAGAGTGGGGGTTCAAAGTCAGGGGATCCGGCTTGGGGCTGGGGGCACCCTTTTCACCACAACACCACATTTGCATGACCTGACTTCTGGAATCTTCTGGACAAGGGTGGGGCACGCAAGGTGCTGTGGTGTGGTAGAAGGGGCACAGGGCCCCCTCCCCTTGCAGCTCATTCACCTGGGACAGGGAACACCAGTCTTGTCTGTTAGAGAACTGGACCTCACCCCTTAGGGAAGAGCGTCCTGTGATATGGAAGCTAAATTGAGTCTGGGTCTGAAATAAGAGTAGTAGATGACGGGATGTGCCCAAGCTTGTGTAAATGTCAACCTCATTGCAAAATTTTCCGCTTTGGTACCCAGTAGCTTTTAGAAAAACCCCATGCTGCTACAAGCAGGGTTTTTTTGTTTTTGTTTTTTTTTTTTGGGGGGGGGGAGCAACCTGCAAAGTGAAGACAATGCAGAGTTCACCTTTTAGCCTGTGTGTTATGCCTGTGAAGTCTTGTCTTTTGTGTCAAGCAAATCTGTACATTTGCTGTCATCATTTTCAAAATATTTTCTTTCAAATGTGCAGATGCGCTTTGCATACAATGGATGGATGTACGGATTGCGATAAAAGTTGTACGAGCCCCCAATAAAATGATTGATTAAAAAAAAAAGCTGGGGGTTCACACTCAGCACTTGACAATCTAGGGTGGGCCCTCCGCACTGAGTCTGGGTTTGAACTGAGTAAGCATCTTTAAAACTGTACTCGGTCCCTGCTCATTTTGTTTACTCATCAACCTGCTTATCACACTTGGAGGCTCCACAGAGACACGGAGAGGGTGACGGGCCAAACGACCTTTCTGTCTCTAAAGAATGCGATGAGTTTGGCCGGTTCTCCCCAGATGTCGGGTGTAGAGCCTCAGGTAACCTGTTCAGTTCTGTTTGCCTGTACACTGCTTGTTCTGTGTTTTAGTGTCTGTCTGTCTTGTGGCCATCACTTTCCTCCTGAGGGCATAGGATCAACCCAAGGAAGACAGTCCATCTTCTCCATCTCATGTTGGGCCACGGCCTCTGTGGAAGAAAGGACCTGTCTCACAGGGAGATGGTTAATCACAGTACTGTATGGACACTTTGTTCCTATGATTGGCCCCTCCTGAAGGCAGCTGTAAGCTTTCGCCTTCTTACCCTGTTTGAGTCTCATTCTAGGTCAAGTCCATGGAAAAGCCGGCCATCCTGGCCAGCTCATCTTTGGGTTGAAACTGTGGAGTCTGAAGCTCCCTGGGTAAAAACCCTCCCCCGATACCTGACAGGGAGAAACCTGTCCCAGTCTTAGAAGATTCGAACCCGGAAGACTTTCTGTCCCCTTATCCTATCCCCGGACATACCACCCACTCTCGAGCCCCGCAGTGGCTCAAGTTCTGTCATCCTCACCTCAGACTCAAGCTTTTCTGAGATGGAGTCTGTTACAATCCCAGGCCCCCGGCTGCACCTATTTCCCCCCTCCGTGAGACAGGACCCCTTCCAGGAGCCCAGCCAGGTCAGCCTCTCATGATTTATGCTCCTTTCCCCAACTCCGACCTTTGTCACGGGGAACGTCAGCACCCAGCTTCGTCTACTGACCCGTTAGGGCTTGATTTCACTGTTAGAATCCATCTTTTCCACTCATCAGCCCACATGGGATGACTGTCTGCACCTGCTTCAGACTCTGGTTACAGAAGAACAGGATTGAATCCACAGGCAGGGCCTGGGCAAGTTCTGAGGGCAGCTGGACGTCTGAGACAGACTCTGGCCCTGAAGGTAGGGGGAGCGTCCTCTGCACTGCCAGACTCCGATGATGGGTCTCCGGGAGACTGCGTGCCGCCCTATCCATCTCTCTAAAGTCTGAGAGCCCCGCTGCCTTTCTAGAAAGGTTTGAAGCCTACAGGCGATATAGCCCATTGGACCCTGAGGCACCAGCAACTGCAAAGCTGTTCCCCGAGCTTTTATAACCCAGGTAGCCCCAGACATCAAGAAAAAGCTTCAAAAACTAGAGAGATTCGCAGGCAAAAATATTAGTGAACTATTCAAAAGAACAAAAAAGATTTATAACAATAGAGACCCAAGGGAACACAGTCCTACTGCCCACGGTTAGAGAAAAAAAGAGTTCAAAAACCACTGGGCAAAAACCAATGTACTTAGTGCAAGGAGAAAAAAAAAAAAAGACATGGGAAAACCAACTGTCTAAAGTGCCCTCAACAAAGAAACCAGCTCTGCTGGGCAGAGACCCCACCCATCCAGGATCAGAACTGGAATGAAGAGGTGAGAGCACCGCTTCCACCCCAGCCCACCCCACCCTCTGATAGTGAGGGCCAGGCCTGCCACATTCCTAGCAGACACAGGGGCAACCTCAGTCCTCATGAGAGCAGCAGGCACTGTCACCAAAAAGAAAACGACTGTTCAAGAAGCATCAAGCAAATTAGAAACTGTCTCCTGGACTCCCAGGAGGAAAATACACCTGGAAAAAGGTGCAGTTGAACACTCTTTCCTCCTCATGCCAGACTGTCCCTACCCTCTTCTAGGAAGAGACTGGCTGCACAAATGTACGGGAGTGACCAGCTTTTAACCAGACAGTACCAAATAGCAGTGAGAGGACCCGGAGAAGCCCCCTGGCAGCTCTGTGACGCTTCTCTCGAATGACAGTTATCTTCGGACAGTCGCCTAGTCTTCCTCTTGAGCATGTAAGGGAAGTCTTCCCCGGGGGGTTGGCAGAAGATTGCCCCCCTCCTGCCACCCCTGGGCTTGCAACCCACGTGCCTCCAGTTGCGGTTCAGCTAACACTTGGAGATCAGCCCTCCCCATGCGGTAAAAAGCCCAGCCAGGTGGATCTCCAACCTGGGCTTAACTCAATAGAAGGCTCTGCTCTGAAATCACCCCAGAGCAGCGGTTCTCACCTTGCCACGACCCTTTCATTCCGTTCCTCATGTTTACGGTGACCTCCCCCAACCATAAAATTACCTTCGTGGCTACATCATAACTGTGATTTTGTTACTGTTATGAATCCGGCGACCCCTGTAAAAGGTGAGAACCGCGGCGCTACCTGGACCGCGCTCTTACATCCAGGGGAAGCCAGGGTGGCTGGAGCTGCAGTGGCCAGTGAGGGTTCTGTTCTGCGCTCTGACTCGGGACCAGCTGGGACCTCGGCGCAGCGGGCAGAACTGATTGTCCTGACACGGGCTCTTCGGATGGCAGAAGGTGGGACGGTACATGCTTGGGCTGAGAGGCGCTTGCCATGCTGCAGGTACATGAGATAATATGCAAAAGAAAGAAGTCTGCTAACCTCGAAAGGGAACGGGTATTAAAAACAAGAAGGAAAATTTCCAGCAGTCAGAAGCCATCTGGGCACCCAGCCAAGTGTCTCTTATGCATTGGCCTGGTCACCAAAAAATGCAGGTGACCTCGACATCTGAGTCACAACTTTTAAGGATGGACCTGGTACTGGCCGTGCTCTGCCTGAACCCTCCTCACTGACAGCCCTAGCAAGGGGAGCCGGGGGTAGGGGGGGGTGAGGTAAGGAAGCACGGGGAGAAGTTTTGACAGAAATTAAGCCGGGACAATGGAATCACAGGCATTTGTTAGTTTGTGTAGATACTTGATCCAGTTAAGCAGAACCATTCCCCACCAAGAGAGCAACTGAGAGTAGGTAAAAAGTCCCTAGGTGGGGGGTGCCTGACACCACAGCGGTCAGGCAATGAACTCGATTTGTTGCTCAAACTAGACAAACATGAAGGAAGGTTTTAGGCACAAGTTGGAAATGACACAAAGCCTATCACCCTAAGAGCTCAGGGCACGTTTTGAAGGGACGAACGGGACCCGGAAAGAGACTCTAGGTAAATTCGGGACCCGGAAAGAGACTCTAGGTAAATTAACTTTAGAGACCGGCGCTGGGTGGGTGGGTGGCTCTCCTCCCCATGGCATTGTTGCGTGCGCATTGCACCCCACTTAAAGCCAGGTAACCCCACTGAAATCCTGTTTGGACAAAGTCCACCTTTAACACCACTACCAACGGATGCTGCAGAAACTCCATTGTCTGACCAAGCTTCCATCCCCAAACTAGATAGGACTAGCACGAGTTGAAAACTGGAGGACCGTCAGGACAGAGTATCAGAACTCCAGCCCTGGACACATGCCCTTTAGGTAACCCAGGAAACCTGATTATGGTCAAAAGACTGGGGGTTCCACCCGTTGTAGCCCCAACTGGAAAAGCCCTCACACCAGTGGTTCCCAACCTTCCTCATGCCGAGCGAGATCTTTTCCTGCAGTTCCTCATGTGGTGGTGACCCCAACCATAACATTTTGTTGCCACTCCATAACTGCAGTTTTGCTACTGTTATGAATCGGGTGATTGCTGTGAAAGAGTAGTTTGACCCCCAAAGGGGTCTCGACCCACAGGTTGAGAACCGCTGCCTTACACGGTTGTTCTTTCCTCTCTGCCCTCAAGGTAGCAGGACTCCATCCAGAGAGCCACTGCAGCTTCTTAAAGTCAGCACCTCCTGACGCCTCTGAGTGCTGGAGAGCCCGGCAGCGCCTGTCAGGTCACTAACGTTGACCGTCCCCTCCAGCCTTGAGCCTCACCTCCCTCATCCTGGCGCAGCTACTCCGACCACTCCCCGTGACCACCGGCCACCAGCCAGCGATGGCCTCACGGGCACGACTGATTCTAAAATTGGACGCTTGTCTGCTCCGACGAGGAGTCCCAACGTCCCACATTCAGGTTTGGCTTGTGTCCATTGTGGCCCAGCCACAGCTCATGGGCAGCACATGGACGTGCAGCATAAGAGCTGCAGGACGGGCTAGTGTCACTAGCAGGGACGGAGGAACAGGGCACAACACGTATTTAAGGCACAAGAGGGCATGGTAATCCCGGAGATGGAAAGTGTTGGTAAAAACTTATGTTTTTACCTATGTGTGCCTCATCACTGGTTTCAGATCCTGCCCTAAGGCAGGACTATTTCCTTGCGCGTCATGGAGCTGAGGGACAGAACCACTGAGTACACGGGTTCCCCCTCTGATCCATAGATATCTTCTTCAGCAGACAGACCAATGTAACTAAATCCTGCAGATTAACCCAATGCGATCCATACTGCATTCAGCTCAAAGAGTCTGACCTGACCTCAAGGGTCTCTGAGTGGGACTTGGGAACAAAAAACTTCGAGATTTAAATTCTAAGTTTCAGGAACAGAGATCACTGTCCAAAGACAAGTTCCTCCCTTGAGCCAAGGAGGACTTTGGGTTGCCCCAAGGGAAAAGTACTGTTTTTATGCCAATAAAACTGGGATGGTGAGACAGACGAGAGGTAGCAGAAGTCAGAAAAGAATTAGGAGACAGAAAGCAAGAGAACAAGGGCAGGTTAGTCTGAAAGGTGGGTTAATGTGTCCCCGTGGCTAACACCCTCCTGTCTGCCTTCTCGGGGCCAATGGCCACTCTGATTCATGAACTTTAGGTCCAAGTTATATAAATGCTTTAGTAAGGTTTGTGCAGGAACGAATGAGGGCAGAAGAGCTGATGACCCTGGGGCAACACTACAGCGTATGAACCAATGAGTGACACCTAGCTACTTGTAGAAGAATAAGGTCCAACTGAGTCAGGAGACGCAATACTGTGGGGGATATGATAGGAAGCTAACTTGTGTCTGGGTCGGAAATAAGAATGATAGTGACAGGATGTACCTGAGCTTGCGCAAATGTCAGCCTTACTGGAAAAGAGCCTGCTGTGGTACACTGTAGCTTTTAGAAAAACCACATGCTGCTGCAAGCAGCTTACTGGAAAAATGGCAACGTAAAGATGACGCAAAGTTTGCCTTTGAAAAAGAAGACAACTGGGCTGAGCCCCGGTGGCGTCGTGGTTGTGCGCGGGACTGCGGCCCACGGGGACGGAGGTTCAATTCCAGCAGTGGGGCTGGGCCTCCTACTCCCACCACCGGAGAGCATTATTTTATTTATTTAAATAAAATAAAATAAAAAGAAGACAAGTGTGTGTGTTAGGCCTACAAAAGCTTGTCTCAAGTCAAAGCTCGGGGTCCACACTCGGCACTCAGCCGAGGCTAGTGTGGTCCCTCGGCACTGAGTCTGGTGGGTTTGAACCCGATAAACGTCTTTAAAGGTGTACTCGGTCTCTGTTCATTTTGCTTATTCATCAACCTGCTTAAAACTGTCCCAGGGGTGGCGAGCACCTGGCCTTGCAAATGGGAGGTGCTCCGTCCGGATCCGGATGTAGCTTTGGGACGGATGAAGACTTTGGGTCCGCTGTCTCATCTGTAAAAATGGAGGGGTCTCCACCAGCCTGGATGATCTTTACGGTCTCTTCCTGTTCTAAACACTACCAGGAACGGGATGCGGGGGAGAGGGGCGGGATGGCATCACACAGAATGGAGCTATGGGAAGAGATGAAACCAGTAAAGGCCAGAAGCAGCCGCGGCAGGTGAGACTGGCACGGCGCTTCTAGAGGTAACTGGGAGCCAAACCACAAACCCACTGCTGCCGAGGAGAGTGAGCCGGCAGGGCAGGGCAGAGCAGAACTGCTCCACAGGGCTCTGTGTCTGTAGGGAAGCTTTCTCCCGGGGAGTGGCTGGTGGGTTTGAACCACCAACCTCTTGGGTAGCGGCCAACAACGTTAAACACTGAGCCATGCCTGGGGTACTAGAGGAGAGGAGAATCAAACCCCGGGTCTTTTTTAACTTCAGGGGAGGGGACATGGAGCACAGGCTCTGTCCGGTGGTGGCAGGATTGTGGACGTTTGCTTGGGGGGAGTGGGAGTGGGAATGGGAGAGGGCCTCAGTCCGTGCCCCTTCACATCCACGCTTGCTTTCCAAACCACATCCATGCTCACTGCCAGTGTGCCCACTCTGCTCACGGTGACCAGAAAGGACAGGGCCGAGCTGCCCCTGAGTGTTTCCTAGACTGACTCTTTACAGGAGTGGAGGACAGCATCGTTCACCCAAGGAGCGGTGGGTGGCTTTGAACGGCCGACCTTGGGGTTAAAAGCCCGACACTAGGGCACCCTGTGGTGCGCTGGCTGATAGCTGACTTCAAGCACAACAGGACAAAACGCTGCCCGGCCCGGCGCCATCCCACCCTGGTCCCTACGGCAGAGTCCACTGCTGAGGCCACTCTGTCCGTCCATCCATCTCATCGAGGGCTGTCCACGTTTTCACTGGCCCTCCACATGACTACCCAGCATGACGGACTGTGGAAAACCTTCACAAGGGGAACCCCAGAACACCTTGTGGCGCTCACGTGGAACTCGCACATGGATCAAGGTGTGAGCAGAACATGGGGACAGCACACGGTTTACAATCAGGGAAGGTGTGCGTCAGGGTGGTCTCCTCCCACCATCCTTGTTCCGGCTACATGCTGAGCACACCAGCGGAGAATCGGGCTTACATGGAGAAGCGTGGGGCGTCAGGGTGGGAGGAAGGCTTAGCAACTGCCTGCAGCATTCGAATGGCACAACCTTGCCTGCCGAGAGTGAGGACTGGAGGCACTTAGTGATAACCGTCAACCATTGCGGCCTTGAGTATGGCTTGCAACTCACGGTGAGGATGACCACGGTCCCCACCAAGGGGCCAACAGGTAACATCACGAGGCATAGATGGACGTCATCAGGGATTTCATCTTGCTGGGATCCACGGGCAGTACGTAAGAGATCAAAGGGAGTATTGCACTGGGTAGATATGCTGCAGATGACCTTTGCAGGGCACTGCAAAGCAAGGAGCTACTGTGAAGACTCCATCGTCGGCAGGCTAAGAATACCATCGTGTTGTATGTTAGGGGCACGTAAGGATGCTCACGTGTAAATAATGGATGGGAAGAAAAAAGGGGTGCCGGATGAGACTCTGACGGCCAGGAAGTACCTAACAGTGAGTGGAATCAATGGTGAAGTAACAGAAGGGAAACAGAAAATCCCACATGACAGCTCAAGTGGATGGAGGAGTAAAGCACTGAGGAGCTGATCCTGAGGGCTCAAGCAGAAAGCAAGTATTTTGGGTTTGATGATGGCAACAAATGTACAACGGTGCTTGACACAAGGGATGGATGGATGGATGGATGAATTAGGATGCATTATACGAGCCCCCAGTAAAATGATTTCAAATAAATAAATACAAAAAAGTGCTATTAAAAAATGCGTGTGCAAAGACATGGGGTTCAAAAAACCCAAACAGTTGGCTCAGCATGTCTCAAAAGGCAAGAAGGAGAGGAAGGAATTCAAGCCCTGAGTTGTGGAAGCAGCACGGTGGGTTACATTGTTGCTAACCCCAAGGCCAGCCGTTTGAAACCAGTCACTTTTAAGACGAAGCGTTCTAGAACCGCACACAGCTACAATCTTGCAAATCCACACGGGCAGTTCTATCTTGTCCGATAGGGTGTGGGAATTGCCCCGATGGCGGTTGGATTTGGTTTTTATGCGCAACACGGGAGGAAGAGGCGGCTTTCGACTCCTGTAACGTCTCGGGGAGGCACGGGGCTAGGAGTTGGAACGACTGGACCGCAGTGAAGACGGTGACGGGAGGTGGGTGAAACACGGAGCGGGTGCCGCAGGCCTCTGGGCTCACGGCGACCCTCTGGGGCCCAGCAGGGCTGTAGAGGGTTTGCAGAGCTTTAGCGAGCCTTCCCCGGACCCCCGACGAGGGGCTGGGGGGTTCGAGCCACCAACCTGCTGGTTAGGACAGCGAGCGCTCACCCTGCTGCGCCATCGGGCCGTCTTTTGAAGGGGGCCGCTCACGTTCTCGGGGTCCTTCTGAGGGCCTCCCCCACGGCGGGTCGGGGCGCAGAGGCCAGGCGAGCGCGCTCCAAGCTCCCCGAGGCTGCGGCAACCTGCAGGGGCCCGGCCAGCGTCCTCGGCCCCCGTCCGCCTTGTCCCCGGCGGCTCACGGTGGCGGCAGACAGCCCGACCACCCATCCCCGCAGCGCCCTAGGGTGCGGGGTTCCCGCAGCCACCTTACCCTAAAGGTCGCGTCCTCGCTGCCGCCGCCTCGACATCGGCCACCGGGTCCCTCCCCGCCGCCCGCCGGCCACTGTCGGCGGCGGAACCATCCCGACCGCGTCCCCGCATCCGCCGGGCCCGCCCCTCGACTTCCGCCGCGTCACTTCCGCAGGGGGCGTGGCCGCGGCGCGCCGGCGCACTGGGGCGCGCGGCGGCGGGAAGGTCCGTTCTTGGCTGGGGAGCCGGGCGGGAGGTGGTGGCTGCACGGCTGGCGGCGGCGATCCCACGTGCTCCCGGCGGCCGGTTGGAACCGTTGGCGGGCGGCGGCCAAGAGGTAAGGGGACGAAGGCCCGGGGTCCTGCGGGACGCTGGAGGTTCAGGGGAGCGGGGGGTCGGGGCGGCATGGCTGTGGGCTGCCGTCCATTCATCGGGGGCCACCGCGCCGGGCGCTTGCACCCCGGGGAGCTCGGGGCACGCGTGGCGTTCAGGTCTCACGCGGGCCGGGCGGGGCTGCTCGGAGCTTTGGGTGTTCGGCATCGGGCGCTCCGGGGCAGAGCCCTTGGGCGAGCCCACCCCGAGGCGGACAGCTGGACGGGCTTTGCCGCACGTGGGGGACCAGCCCTACGCCCCTGGGGGTCTGGCAGACAGCACGGCGGGTGGGGTGGGGGGGGGGCAACGAAGTAAGTGGGTGTCCGACCCGGCGGTATCCACCTGGGACAGCGCTTGGCACGTAGTAGGTGTCTGCGTTTTCGTTGCAGGAAGTTTGCCGTGAAAAGCAGGGCGCGTGATGGAGGGGTACCACCTTTGTCCGTCAGTGCGTTAGCTGGGGATCAGTGTACCTGTCCCTTGGAACTTCTGCAAGGAGGGGGAGGAGATTCTGGGGGCGCCCACTGCAACCCTGTCGTCCCCGCATTCCGGGGTGCCTGCAGGACGGTGGACTCGCCTGCCCGTTCCTACAATCAAACACTTGGTTTTCTTAGAATTCTGCCCCGCGGAAGGCGCTTGGGCTGGCCGGAGACCTGTCCCAACGGGGAACACTCGTATCTTAGCTTCGCACGGTCCTCGGAGGTAGAAAGATGCCCCATCTTCCAAGCAGACGGGGGTTCTGGAATGTTTGGAAAGAACTCAAAACGGCCACGGGAGTCGACGTGGTTGACTCCTGTGAGGTTCAGAGAATGACTTTTCAAGGGAGTGGAAAACGGGTGGCTCTGAACTGTGGACTTTGCGGTACCACTCACCCACAGCCATAGCTTTAATACCAGCCAGAGCAGAAATGCCACATTACTGAAACAGGACCACCTGGTGATGGTTCCATTCAGTGTAAATGCCCGGCGGGTTCCCAAAGCAGTGTGGCATCTCACCCGTGCCTCAATTTTCTCCAAGCAAGGCTGTCCTCC